>JAQQZX010000005.1:2881215-2911167 GCA_030068355.1 Notoglanidium maculatum | reverse complement strand
AGTGTTGTATATTGTAGCATAGTGTATAGTGCAGTGTAGTACAGTATAGTGTAGTGTATTGTATAGTGCAGTGTAGTATAGTATAGAGCAGTGTAGTACAGTATAGTATAGTGCAATGTAGTACATTATAGTGTTGTGTAGTGTAGTATACAGCAGTGTAGTACAGTATAGTGTAGTGTTTAGTGCAGTGTAGTATAGTATAGAGCAATGTAGTACAGTATAGTATAGTTCAGTGTAGTGTTGTATATTGTAGCATAGTGTATAGTGCAGTGTAGTACAGTATAGTGTAGTGTTTAGTGCAGTGTAGTATAGTATAGAGCAGTGTAGTACAGTATAGTATAGTTCAGTGTAGTGTTGTATATTGTAGCATAGTGTATAGTGCAGTGTAGTACAGTATAGTGTAGTGTATTGTATAGTGCAGTGTAGTGTTGTATAAAGTAGCATAGTTTAGTATAGTGCAGTGTACTACAGTATAGTGTAGTACAGTATAGTGTAGTGTAGTGTAGTATAATGTAGTGCAGTGTAATGAAGTATAGTATAGGAAAGTAGGATATAATGTAGAGCTGTATAGTGTAGGACAGGTTAGAAAACAATAGCATAAGATAGGAAAGTATTTGTTAGTATAGTACAGTGCAGTGTGGGGTGGTATTTTTATTGTATGGAATAATATAGTGTAGGATAGAAAAGGATAGGATAGTATTGTAGAAGGTATTGTATTGGATAGTATAGTATAGTATGACATGGTATAGTGTGGGGTGGTACAGTATAGGACAGGATAGTGTAGTGTACACTGTAAAAACAATTGCTTGGGTCATGCGTTCAAATCATAGCACTGTCAAGTTGCCATGGTTGGATCCTTGAACAAGACCCTCAACCTTCAGCTCAGTTGTATTCTGCATCAGAAAAATAAGCAAATGTATTGGATAATGTATATAATAATGTAATAATAATGTAATGTATTGGAAAATATAACAGTATTATACTATAAAAAGATACAGCAAATTTTTACAGTGTATAGTATAGTATATATATATAAATCTCCAAGTTATGCACAAGGGTTTATTAAATGTAAAGTCCATGCATCATTAGATGCATTAAATATTGTTATTATATAATATATACCAATATCAGAGCATATACATATACATATAAATACATAAAGATAATGGAAACATATAGCCCTGTATTAGGAAATATACTATATTCACTATAGTTTATCGTAGTTTATTTCTTATAGAACTAGTACTAAAACTGTATAATGTTTTCTGTTCTACTTGTAACCATATCAGTATCAGTTTTACTGTGGTATTAATGTTAATAGAAAAGATTCATTTTTATCATTACATGGCATTTTTCATTGTATCTCAACATTTGTCTGTTGCGTAAGATCATGACATGAGAAAGCAGCGTCACAATTTATCACACTTCTATTCTGATCTAAAAATCAGTTCAAGGAGATTTTAAAAGGTTCACTTGGTTTTGCAGGTGGTTTCTAGGTGTGACTGGGAGCATTTCTCTTTCATGGCTTGTTCTTTTTCACACTTGTCGCCTTTAACACCTGCTGCCAGATCTGTCACACATATTCTCACACGCTCATTCAGATTTAAATGCAGGTTTGGATTCACATGCCCTACTCAGTTTCTCAAACGTCAGATTGCCTGCTTGTGCTTTCTGGTCAGAAATGCTTTATTTGTTTCTTGTGAAACAGAAGGAGGAAAAAGAAGATAAGATGCAAGAAATGAGAGAAGGTGTGATTGATACAGTGTATACTGTATAAGAAGTGATTCAGGGTGTACACTGACATTATACAGATGCCGATGAAGCAGAAAGATGAAACTGATAGACGTTACAGTATTTGTTTCATTACTGTGCTATATTTTAATCTCAGTCCTTCATTTCTCTTCATCTGTCTTTTTTTCCAGCTCCATTTGGTTTAGGGCCAAAGTGCCCTGAGGGCTCCGTGCATGCGGGCGGGGCGTGGGGCATTTGGTTTTATGCCAGAATGCCAGTGTATTTGTATGTTTATAGATGTGTGGGAGTGTAAAGGCAGGTTGCTCAGCACGCACATTCCTTCACTGCCACGCGATAAGTCACACAGAACCAAAAGTCACACACACACATTTTTATGTCTTTGTGGGGACCTCCCATTAACTTCTATGGGTATAACCCTAACCCTGACTACGACAACCCTAACCCTTACCCAGCCCTAACCTAACTAAACTCTATACAAGATTTTTGGCTATTTTAGTTTGTTTTCACTGTTTCCTGCAGTGTGTGACAGGACTCCTCTCTGAGAGGAGAGACTGTAAGGCTGTAGATCACTGTGAGATGTGCAGCTATTTTGTCCTGGGTGGACTGTAGATGCATTGTTATTACATTCTGTATTGTGTATCAGTGTGGAGCACGCTCGGGGCTTTGGATAAGCACCACATTAATTTACATTATTATTATCCTGCAAATTATAGAGTGCAGAGAATGGCATGATTTACTCAGATTACCTGTTCAACGTAATCTGTAATGTGAGGGGAAATTCAGTGGAAATGTTCCTTATTTGTCATTTAAAAGATTAAAAAAGACATGCAGGTGCAGGATAATGCTGAAATGAGCAATGCTTCACATTAATTTTTCAAGCAGTGTGTGTGTGTGTGTGTGTGTGTGTGTGTGTGTGTAGTAGATGCAGCCTGAGGGGTAGTTAGCAAGTCTTCAAAGAAACTTTTGAAAAGACGATAAAGAGGGATAAAGGTTGTACATGAACATTTCAGACACATTTCATTTTAATTGATGATTTCAAGAATAATGAGCAATACGATGATTTACTTCATATGGGGTAAAGAAATATCATTATATCCTATTAGATAATAGGAATGGTCTTATGTGTGTTTTTTATTTTATTTTATTTTAATGGTACATAGATAGATAGATAGATAGACAGATAGATATCATTTGCATAACCTGCAAGGACTATGCAGCTGTTTTGACATAGCCACACACACTCACACACACACACGCACAAACAGAATATCCTTGCAGAGGCATTGCATTGATATCACTATTAATGCAAATAATTAACACTAAGATAAATCTAACCTTGCCAAAGTCTTACAAAGAACAATTAATTAATTGTTATAAAAAAAGGGTTTTCCTTGTGGGGCTCAGCCAAATGTCAGATATTCCTATCCTTCTGAGGACCTTCTATTGACATAATTATTAATGAATTTTATATATATATTCAGAATTTATATACCTCTGTGAAACTGCTTTGAGAAAAGGTCTGTTGTTAGTTGAATTGCCTTGAAGCCCAGTTTTAACTTCAGTTGCTAAAAAGAATTCTTTAAATAATAGCTGCAGGTTTTCATCTTCGGAACCAGACAAATGTCCCCGTAGTTGAACATAGATGCATTAATCAGTCTGAAGTTTTGCGAAAAGTTTCACCCATCAAACCTAAAACCTTTTAGGTACAGTAAGGGAAGCCTTGTACAGAAAGAAAACCCTTTTATTATTTAATCCTGTGTTTAAGTCAGATGGAAACATGCATGCACATGATACACATCAACATTAGCATAATAAAGGAGCTTTCCCTGAGCTCAGCCTTTAGTTTCTGACTCTTTTTAACGCCTGCCTGGGATAAAAGCTCAGCCTTTTATTCCATGTGTTAATGAGATCCATTCACACACCTGCCCAAGTTTCTCTCCAGCACGGCAAGAGTTAAGGACATACACCTGTCCCATCACACACCTGCCTCGGAGCCTTCAGCCAATCAGGGGCAAGTGTGTGAAAGCTACCTGTCGGGACAGATAAATGTGCCAGCAGCGGCAGGCCCAAATCAAAACCGTTTCTCTCAAGGAGGTACACACTTATAACCACTCTCTCTCACTCTTTCTGTTATCTATCAAAAAGGAAGCACACACTTTACCAGAGAGGAGAGCTTAGACTGAGGATTTTATTTCTGCAGTCTCACAGGAACGACATGACCAAGGAGATTGAGTAAGTGACATGTGCTTTTTGACATATACATTTTATCTGGAGAAGGAACTTCGATTGTATTATATATTGATCAAGTTAAGGCAATGCAAAGACAATTTCTTGAAATCTAACTGACACAGATGTTTACAGAGGTTAGACTTGAAAAACGCATGTGGGTTTGTTTGTTTTTTGCTTTGTCAGGAAGTTATCCTAAACTTTCTAAAATTGTTAGGTTTCCGTAGGTCTTTATTCTTCACACTCTCAAGGTGTCAGTTGTAGTTTCGCTGCTTGCAGCTCTGACACCCCATCGCTTTTCTGCCACTGGGCAAATAGACCCTCATTAGAAAGAGTCCACGGGGGCTGTTTGTATAGATAGTTGACACCACAATCAGCACACACACCCACCTCATACACCACACACTCAGGGCACACTGAGCAGCGGAAGAGAGAATAATCATAGTATTTGTGTGTGTGAGGCTGATTCTGCTGTCCTAGGGGCTCTGAATCACAAAAGCAAGTTTTCACTTGCTCATTGTAACACAGAAACTAAATCTGATCACTGAAACTGCATGACATGGTGTATCCCACTGTGGCATGCAATAATAACGGCACTAATAACAGTGCCACGTGAGGTTCGTTCCATTCATGTGGCTGTGGCAGAGCAGCGTTTTAGGGGCCACTTTAACGTGTAGCGACATTATTTCAGAGGCTGATTCAGTCATTTTTAAAAGCAAAACAAGCTTTATTTAAGAGAAAGATCAACAGGAAATGTGTTCCTTTGCTAAACAAGACCTCTCACCTGGACAAACAGAGTTGTGTCATGGGCTCAGGTGCTCAGGAGTAACCTATCTGTTTGCTTGCTATCTGCTAATCCAAAGGACAGGGGAAAGACCCAAAAATGGATCCCAGTTTTCCCTGTGTGGGGAGATAAGTGATCCTTCTCTAATGCCTAGATTTTGTTTGTGGTCTTCAGTCTAAACTGACATCCCCTGGAGTGAACTTTATATTTGCATGAGTTTTTTCCCTCAGGTGCTAAGAACATCTGCACAGCAAACGTGTAGGGGATTGGAATGAGTTGTTTAGGATCATCTCTCATCTCAGAAGCACATTTCACAAAGACATTCAGGCGGATGTTTATGTGGATCACTCGTGTCAATTCCATATAGCCCGCACTTTCACAAAGTAGGATTTCCATTATATTAAAAATGTTAACCAAGTATCTCTCTCCCTGTCCCATCTTGCTTTAGGGCTCTGATGATTTTGCAAAACGAGAGCTTTAATTACCCATGCTACTCTGACAGTTACCTAATGGACCCCTGGAACTCCATGGACACCGATAGCAGCAAAGCTAAAATCAGGCTCACTGATGACGATCTCAACAGTATCTCCATCTTCAGTGATATTTGCAAGGTAAAAAAGGAGAACTTCTCCTCATTCAAATCAATTAAGAAATTCATTGACATCATTCATTCATTCATTTATTCTTTTTTACAGACTCCAAAAGAGCTGAAGATGACTTGTTCACATGGTAGCAGTACATTTAAACCGATGGACAGGTAAAAAAAAAAGAAAAACTAGCTTACTTCTTACTTACTGCTTACTTGGACAGTCAGTAATCTCCACTGTCATTCACTATGCATGCTCAATTCACTTCACATCCTGTTGAGATAAAAGACAAACCCCAAACACATGCTGACGGGCGAGAGTGAAAGGATAGAGGTGTGCCTGTCCAATTGTCAAGAGAGACAAGAGTGACGGGTGTATGAAACTTAATGTAGGTGTTTCTCTAAGGTTTTATTCCTTTGCCTCCTGCCACTCCTCCAGTGTGCAGAGCGAGGGCTAGCAAGATTAGCTCAAGCTTAGCTAAGGTCAGAGCAGTTTAAGATGCTAATCCTCTTCTCCATCCCACCCCCAGAGACAGCTGAGTCACAGGTCTTTTGTGCCGGTGAAAAATAGCTGCTGATCAGGAATATTTTTCCCCCTTGAGTTCAGGTGACGACGAGAAAGGCAAACAGAGTTAGAGATGTGGATTATGCTGCAAACAGCTCCCACCCAGCTCTCCTCAAACAGTGTCGAGATTGAGTGCTGTTTCTGTTGACTTTAACAAGTTCACAAATCACTGCTACTAGTAAAAGGACATTGAGAGCTTTATTTGTTTTAGAGTTAGCATAAACAACAAGCCACCTAGCCACGTTCGCGTAACTATAGCGTTGAAATATTACACATAAGCCTAGCTTGCCTCCACAGTGAACACAATGATCTTCAATTATCTTTCAGAACACCCAATGGCTCTTCCCCTGAGCTGACACCTCTACAAAACTCACACCTCATGAAGCTGGTGTCCGAGACCATTTGTACCACCCAATCACAAGTCGCGACTACAACTACAAGTCGCAGTCACAACTACATCCAGGCCGTTGCAGGAGACATCTATGAAAAGCAAGCAATCAACAACATATTTGATTCTCTTATGCTCAACACGTCTCACAAAATGTGGCCTTCGGATACTCCCTACCCAGTCGCCAGCACTGAAGTGAGTCTCTCACTTCATTGAGAACTTACATAAGACTTATGACTTATGTATTGCTATGCAACAAGCGGTTTTAAATTTCCAAAACAATGCAATGACTCATGAAATGATCAAACTTAATTTGTGCAAACTAATGCACAACTTTCTGATTTTTTTTCTTCACCCACGCAGGCTTTAGGCTACAGCAATGATTTTGTAGGCCACCCAAGTCCTGATTACTCAGACTCATATTCAGACTCTCCTCCGGAGAGGTACAGGTGAGCCATGCATTGAGCACAAAATCAATTAAGAGTGCCACCTTCTCCCAAATGCTCTAGGGACCAGACATTTTTTGTAGACTACTTGTTCATTTAGTTTTTTGTGTTGTCTTTGTTTGTAGGAATGATTTTCAGTTTATTCTCGGAGCACCACAAGCCTCCCAAAACAAGAACACAGAGATTCCTATGGTGTACCTGAACAAGGGCCAATTCTACCCCATCACCCTGCAGGGAGTGGACAGCAGTGCTGGGATCCCTTGCAGCAAAGTGAAGGTGAGCTAATACATTTAAAAAATGTAAGCCTAAATAAACAATAGCAAAGTGTTGGATTATTGGGAAGGTGGTAGAAAATTCTCTGAACATCTTGCAGGGATCTCCAGCGGGATTAAAAGCAACCAAACAAACAAACCAAGTTAACCAAAATTTCTTTTTGAGCTTTTAGAGGTTGAAAAGGTGTTAGAAAGTCAGAGTATCTCTTGTATTTGTGGAGACCCAAGAGTAAGTAAGTTAATATAGCTAAGAAAAAACACCACCAACAACAACAAAGCCACAGACTGGGAGAGATTAGGAAGGCTCTGTAAGTTGGCAGGGTTCTAAAAGGTTCTAGTATACTCCAAAAATGTCTTCCACCATTCATGATGCTTATGACATGCCAGCCAACTTTAATCACATTCCATAGAACTCTAACATGGAATGTACTTTGTGCTGAAAGATCTATTGGCAAATCTGTAGCTAATTACAAGGCTGATCAGCGCTTCATTATTTATGACTCATGGTACAACCTCCTACTTTTAGGACAGTACTAAGATGGTTAATAACATGTTTTACCCAAAGATAAGGTCACAAACTGTCATACTGTCACCACGTACAGCCATGACATTCTCCACTGATTAGGGGTTAACACTTTAGCATTAGACTTGATCAGAGGAGGATTGGTGGCATTTAAGTTGTAAAAATATTTTTGTCGATACATTTCCAGAACACACCTATGTGTGCAGATCCTGGCTTGCAGCCTTTAGGTTAAAACTCCAAGTGACTAAGAAGGCTTAGAGATGGAGAGGGAGAGGCATGGCAACCTGTTTCCAAGCGAGTGTATATGTATGCTCACTTGATTAATATGACAATAAGACCAATAAACCATGGTATTAGCTTAATGGAAGTCTGTTTTGTAAGAAACCTTTTGTAACAGTCTATTTTTTTCATTGCTTCTCTCTGTTGCTGTGTTTCTCTTTCACTATCTCTCTCAGACTGTGATCATGGCAGTGTTTGAAAATGAGAAGAGTCCTGAGATGCAGCTGAAGTGCTGGAATCACTGGCACGCGCGGCAGCCGACCGCTAAGCAGAGGGTCATTGATATTGGTATGCACTAAACAAATACGTACAAACACGCAATAGCAGTTAAATGTCCCATAGCTCAGTGTAGGGGTCTGCAGTCTTGTTTAAATCGTTCTTGTGGTATCAGGTTTTCTTTCCAATCTGACAGGAGCCTTGTCTGATTGCATTGTTTAATCAATTTATCTTTAAGTGACTATTAGGTGTGCCTCCTAATTGTCTGGAGTACCCCTGCCCTACAGATTGTGGTGTATTTCCTGGCTCAACACACCCACGTTGACTCAGGAAGTCTGTTATAATAATTAGCTGGTTAGTTGCAGAAGGTGTGTTAGAGACAGGAACACAACACAATTAGCAGGGCTGGGAAACTTCAGGAATCATACCTTTTTTTTCACTCATTTAACAGTGTTATTATTTACTCATTTTTATGCATTTCTCTCCAGCCGACTACAAAGAAGTCTTCAGTGGCATCAGCAATGTTGAAGAGGTCGCTTTTAATGCCTTATCCTTCATCTGGAACACCAATGAAGAGGCAAAGGTAAAAACACACACTTGCTCAGATCCATCTGTTTGTGTTGTGTGTGTGTGTGTGTGTGTCACAAGGGCAGAGGAATCCATGGCATGTCACCACCCTAGGCATCTGTCATGACAACAGGGAGAGAGAGACGAAGAGAGAAAGAGAGAGAGATCTCAAGAATATCCTGAGGCAGTTTAGGGCGGGACAGCGAAACCAAGAACAGGCGGAGGAGGGAAAGAATATTAAAAAGAAGAAAAAAAGAAAACAATATATACACACCTGATAATTACCAAGACAGAATTTATAAGAGAGAGAAAAAAGTACAACAATCAACTGAGAATAAAAACTGGGTAGAAAATAAAGATGTAAAAAGATGAGATAAATCTCGGATTAGTTGTTTGGTCTTTTGCGTCCTAATGAAAATGGATTACAAAGACAAAGCAAGCTGATCCTGGCTTAGAACTGAACCTTTAACATACTAAGCCTGTCATTCTTTATACATTTTTTTTTTGCATTTGGGTTAAAACTTGTCTGGTCATGTCCCAGTGTTCCCATTTTTAGTCCACACCTTTCCTATGGAAATTAACTCTTGGGTATGTGCTGCCCCGCCACCTTTCAGCTTTCAGGGCTAGATTGTCTAGATTGAATTGACAAGTGACATAATACATGCATTATGATCATGCTCAGGGCTTAGAAACTATTTCAAGGTGCTCATTGTTTCTTGTATCTCAGATCAGCTCTGTTACTTATAGCTAATACATGAAAATGTAGTTAATAAGTTAATGAAAGCCTTAAAACCTGTTTCTCTCTCTCTCTCTCACACACACAATTTATTGCATTGTACAATGGCCTAATAACAGCCTTAGTTGTGTTTATTCTTTAATAGCATTATGTATGTTACTGGATTTATTAACACTCAAATTATTTAAAAACACACATGGTTTCTGAATTTTTTAAATACCTAATTAAGAACTATCACAATTAAGTGTCGCTTAATAGTTAAAAATCTAATCAGTGTAACTAAATGCTCTTTTTTACGGGATTTCCGCAGGTATATGTTGGTATCAATTCCCTCAGCACAGACTTCTCCTCTCAGAAGGGGGTGAAAGGCGTCCCTCTAAACCTGCAGATCGACACGTATGATTTCAGCTCTGGCACCAACCACCTCATCAACCGAGCCGCTTGCCAGATCAAGATCTTCTGTGATAAGGTCAGTTAGATTTTTCAATAACATTCAAATTTAAACTTCCTTGGGTGCTTCAGCTTGTGTTAATGTGATAAAGGTGTGCATTAAAGCACTAAGGTACTGTTGTGGCCTTCTAGGCTATTATCCATTACTTGATATTGTGCCTTCGGAGCAAATAAGAGTCATCTTTCACTGTTTCTAACTGCTACGCTCTTTGTGACTTGGAGGATCATTTTCATAGAAAAAAGATCACACATAGAATCTGTTTTTCTGTCTGCTAAGGCACATAAACATGTTTATATTTGCTGGTTGTTAAGACACATCATTCATCCCATTATCCAGCTCTAATCTGATCAAAGTCTCCAAACCCTCATATTTTTGCTATCTTCTCCATCTGCTGTGTTCCTTTTCTTTGGCTGCCTTCATACCTAGCTTACAGAGCATTTAGTGAGTACAGCATGGGAGGAATCATTCAGAATTGTACCTGTCTGACAGGTTTAGCCATGGTAGGTGAGCTTAGTGCATCATTGCAGAACGAGGAACCAGTGTGTTTCTCTATCAGATGGTTCTGGCAGGTGATTGTTTTTTTCAGCATTGTATCTTGAAGGTCTGTTTTGATCACTGAGATGTCGAGGCTGACGTCAAGTAAGTTCAAAAATGAAATTAAAAAGCGGATGCACTTCTTTTCTGATAGGGTGCAGAGAGGAAGATGCGAGATGAAGAACGCAAAAGAGTCAAAAGGCGAACCAAGAACGTTGCTGACTCCACTAATGGTGGTAAGTATCATCCATCCCACCCTTTAACCAGTTATATAATTACACAAGTCTGATATCACAAAATTAGATTTACGCAATCAAGGAAGTTTGGCAGGGAGACCACACCTGTAACTCATTCTTCGTAGATAATATATTTCCCTATTCTGGAGTTTTCCATTCATTTATCAAGGCATATCTTGGTTTAATGAACTTGATTTAATCCAAACAGGCAAACTGAGAAAAAAACTAACAACAAAACACACTGTAGAATTAGCAATATGCCATATAGTGAGCTGCTTAAACAGGAACCAAACTGAAAGAAGATTAAATTTCCATTCTTAGCATATAGCTAGCTCTGAGCTTAGCTAGAAAAAAAACTAGCTGTGACAGTTATTTAAAATAAAAAATAACACTCAACTTGCACTGTTTTCACTGCTATAATAACTTATTGTATTCATCTCTAACAGGGTTTTAGCTTTATCATTAAACCCTGACAAATTGTACTAGCATGAAGACTTGTATTTTAGCTGTGACAACTGAATTAGCATTCACCTTGCTAAGTTGCTAATTCCAGTTCTAAATTTCTATGCAAATGTGAGGTGTATTGGTATGAAATATTTGACCTAGGCAATGACATAATTCAATCAATATAATATTTTATCAGGGGAAGTGTTAATGTTTTGTTTTTGCTTTATTTTTTAATGGCTAATTGGATTGCTGTTAGCATCTAGTAATTAGCATCCAGTGATTATTCACCTACACATTTCAAGGGTCATACCACTCCAAGCTTTTATGGCTTTTTCAAATAACTAATTCAGATTGCTGTATACTTTTTTTTTTTAAACAATCCCTGCCTGAACCCAACCTACTGTAAATGGCAGCATTCAGATTGTTTTTACTTCCTGTGTTGATTACTACTTAGCTTATTTCATTGCTTATAAAGTTTCTGAATGTTTGTGTATTTTTTGTTTCAGGAAAGCAGACTGTGGTTTCCAGCTCCATTGGGAAGGACTGCACTTTCTTCAAGACCTTGGATGATCACGTCACACAGCCTGTGCTATTCATCCCTGAGACACACTACAGCAACCTGCAGCGATTGGTACGCCTAAAACACACACACACACACACACACACACACACACACACACACACACACACACACACACACCTCTAGGAATCCTGGGATTTGCGGTTAGCCGCAGCACTGTCGAGTCATGTTCCAACAGCCACAGGGCAGCGAGTTCTGGAGAGGGGAAGGAAAAGTGTGGGAAAAAATTTAGTGGGAAAAAAATGGGATGGGAAGAAAGATAGAGAGAGGGATAGAGACATGGAAAGGGAAAGTATGATTACACAACAGTAAACGAAACTCACCTTGTGAGGAGACGGCCATGCTGACTGACATGGAGGATTAGCTTGCAGGGGCTTGCACACTCCCAAATGTACACATCCACACACACAAACACACACACACACACACACACACACGCCTGACTCAGCCTTATTTCACTAGTGTCAAAGGGATTACATGTTTACACAGCAGAGGAGAAACACACTCACACATGCCATTCTGAAGGACTGCCTTTCCCACAGTCCTTTTAGAAGCCAGTGTGTCAGATAAGATGTGCATATCTTTACATTTCAGCATCTTGCATGCATGCAGCCACCCACACATGTACATGTCATTTACACACACACACACACACATATACACACACACGCAGTGTTGGATATCATGCAATCATAGCCTCTATTTGGGATCATGTCACACACCGGTATCATATGTATGTGAGAACAGACTCTCTGATCAGGCAGTTAGATACACACGCGTTTCATTGTGTTTGTGTGATGTTATGCATTATTAGGCTGCACCTGCCTAGATGTGATAAATGATAACACCATCAGAGCACAACAGGAAATTTTTCAATAGCTTTATGTTTTTTACTCTAAAGCTGATAGTCTGTTATCTCTGACTCTTAGGTGGTGACTACCAGTACAGAGGAAAGTGAGAGGAACTCGCTGAAACGTGTTGGCTGTTTCACTGATTCAGGAGAGCGGTGTGGCTCACCTCCCAGCAAACAACCACGCAAGGATGAACAGCAAAGAGGTACGATAACGCAACACAGACACCAACAAACCGCAGACACAACAGAGCCAATTTCACACTATATCACAACTAACCATTAATGAATTATGCATCATAATAACCACAAAGCCTCACCATAACATAACTCACAGAATCCAAATAAAGCTCTTGATCACATAATAACAAACATTACAGAACCAAACTACAACATAATCACAAAACCACATCACAAAACCTCCTACATCACACACTACCACCACATAAACACCACAAAACCACAACATAATCAAACTATATCAAGTGAAACCATAATACAAACAACACAAACCCACCTGAATCACACACCACAACCTAATAACCACCACAAACCTACACTATCAAACCACAACATAAAGAACAGAATCTAAATAAGACTCTCCAACACACAACAAACACAAAACAGAACCCTATCATAAACAACACAACATAAACCTCCCTGGACCACACAAAACCACAACAGAACTACCACAAAACCACATCACAGTCCTTTGCAAACAAATCCAAGATAAAATGAATTATGCCAGAGTAAGTGACCATGATCATCTGGGTTAATATAATCTTGTTTACATTGAGGTTTATGGGCTTCTTGTCTTGGTAACTAGACCAACAACAGCTTCATAAAACAAACAAAGTCAAAAAGTTCACAGATCCCAGATCTCACAAAAACAGTCCACATCACAACCACATCTACTCTGTGACATCAACAATAAAACAACATACAAACCAAACTTCATCAAGCTAAAATGAACATTCATCAAACAAAATTGCAGGTTATTTATTGTTTTTTTCCGTTATAGTCCTCCTATATGTACGGCAAGAATCAGAGGAAGTGTTCGACGCCCTCATGCTGAACTCGCCCACCCTGAGAGGACTCAGACAAGCGGTTCGTTCTGCTCTTTTATTAACCATTCCTTCTCTTTTCTTTCTGTTCCTTCCTGCTCTACTTCTCTTCGTTCTATCCCTTTTGTCATACATGTGAAGATCTCACTGTACATGCCACAAGATCCTTGACATGAAACTCATCTTGTTCCTCCTTTCTCATGCTCAGATTTCGGAAAAGTACGGCCTGCAAGAAGACACCATCGGGAAAATCTTCAAAAAATGCAAACGAGGGTGAGTGACAGTTTTGTAGCACTAAACACACGGAGGCTGACAAGGTGGCGTCGGCCATTTTGGCACAGGGAGGGTCTCGGTGGATGACGGCTGCCATTTATGCTCTAATGACAGCGCAGATCTAGGAGATAAAGAAAGGCTGGGATGTACAGAAATGCTCTCGTTGTGATTTTTAGGTTTAACTTTGGTCTCTTGCTGTCAGCTTTCTAGAACTTAAGCTGACAGACCGGGCAGGCCAGAACTCTGTAGTAAAAGAATTTCATAATTGCTGCTTTCTCTACTTCTTGAGCAAGAAAAAAAAGCCGAAGGAAAAGAAAACAAAAGGAAGACGAAGCAGTAGAACAGGGATATTACGAATGTGCAGATCCTCCAGCCACCTGTCACCATCTGGGTTATTTTCTCATACCCCTTTAAATGTAAAGCAGTGGTTATATGAGAGTTTTACCCTGTTTGAGTGTCAGTAATCTATCCCAGGGCTTCATTGCTGTGATTTGGAGTGAGCAGGCCTTCAGACACGTAGATGATGGTAGTGTTTGAAAAGGCAAGACAGGTTAGGTGGCATTCTCTCTCTCTCTATCTCTCTCTTGCTATCTCCACCCCACATCATCAATCTGTTTCCTGTGTACCCTCAGGCTTGGCAGACTTGGCACACACACACACACACACACACACACACATCACATTCTGGGTGGAACATTTCTTTGATTTATGATGTAGGTGTAATCCTGAAGCAAACTTTTAGTACACAAGTATTGATTGTTATAGTATAGTATTGATTTATATAAGCTTATCTTGTTGTGCCAGTGGTACTAAGTTTGAATAAAGTTTAGATCCATGGTTTGTATTTAATTAAATATTAGCCTACCACTGGAAACTGGAGGGCAATCGTGGTACTTTTTCCTGCTCATTTTTGTGACTCACTTTACACTGTTGTTGATGATCTTTAAAGATTGCATTTCACACAAAGAGTTTATGCCAAGTCTCGCCCTTGCTTAAGTGGATAATCTCACCTGGATACTGTAGGTTTATAGCTACGAACTGCTGCTGTAATCATAAACACTCTCCTGTGTTCATCTAAGAAGTCTTATTCACAATATGAGCATTCTAAACATCCTTTCAACCCACAAAGAACTGTTCGACTTTACAGTATACAGTTATAGAAGAGGAATGATTTATATTCCCACTTTCCGGTGTTGGTTTTTGAGTCTGGTTCATCATGTCAGGAAGTTTTTTCTTGCTGCTGACACCTTTGCCTTGCTCATTAGAGATATGAGAGTTATGCATAATATGAATTACTATAATAACTCAAGATTTTGTCTTTTATTGTGGCTTACACTCCTCATAATCAACCTCGTATTCTCTCCGTTTCAGGATTTTTGTGAACATGGATGACAACATCGTCGAGCACTACAGCAACCATTCCGCCTTCCTCATCGAGATCACAGAGGTCATGCTCCATCAATTCCAAGTCACGTTACTCGAGTTATAAGTATCATCTTTCAGTCCCGCCCCCTCACTGGCAGGGTCTCCTCATCCTGCCAATCAGAAAGCACTACCACATCTCCAAGAGAGTTTTTTGGGCCACAGCTGTCACCATGGGAACAAGAGAGCGTTGCAGGTTTACAGCTAAACGTCAGCACCATATTAATTACCTCTGTAAATACAATTTATTTCTTTGTTTTTATTAATTATTGCTTTTTAACCACAGTTGAATATGACGTAAGCAATCATGATGCTTTGAACGAAATGATGAGCGAATGAACGAACGGGTTGTAAATACGAATTGTAAATAGAAGTGAATATTGTTAACATAAGAGACTTTGTATGACTTATGAATAGGTATGATTTGTTAATGTTTCAGTGATAGCTTTGCAATGTCTGCCTGTTTGAAAAAGCCCATCTCACCGCTGCTTTCTGTGGGCTTATCATTTCTGTGGAAGGAAAAACAGAACATGGTAGTGGTATTGCTTACGCGTGCTTGTGTAGATTCCTTTAACTTCATGTATGTACCGCTTAACACTAATTAGGCTCATACACTCCTGGTCACAACTCTGTAGCTTCACACTAGCCTGCCTGTTTCACATCCGTAACTGTCTGAGTCAAAACCAGGCCAGTTTTGGAATTTGAATGTCACACATTTCCTGCCTGCGGAGCCTCATTTCCCTCTCAGTGTTTCACCTGTGAAAAATCAGAAGCTGGTGACTTTTAGTTGCTCACCGCCGACTGCACATTTCGAGGCTGCTCGGGTATTACGGGTTTCACGGCGATGTAGCCTTTTGTCCTCCCACATTTAATAAAAAAAATTAAAAAGAACCACAAAAAAATTTAAATCATCAGGAAAAAAACCAAAATCCCTGTTTGTTTTTGTGGAACTTTTTTTGTTTATTCGGATTTCAGATCACAAGCATTTCAACTGCCTTGTGTTTCCATTGCATATTGTTGGTAGTTTGCAACATTTACCCTATTTGCTTTTGTATTTCTTCTACTTTTATAAGGAAAAATAAAAAATGAAATGAAATAACTTGGCTAAGTGTCACACCTAAGATGTCACAGGACAACTGAGTATTATTTTATATTTAACATGATACATTTCTGGGTTTTAATTAACTGCTCTGGTTTTTTATTTTCTTTTAATTAAATTAATCTGTTAAATTTTTATCTTGAATTTTATCTTGTCTGGAAAGAAAGGAAAAGTGAGACAAATGTGAGTTTAACAAGCAGTTTACATGATACTAGTGGTCTCTTTATGAACATCCGCTGTTACCTACACTATTAAAACAAGGGTACTTCAATGGGTTCTTTGTTAAGTTTTAACAAAGTCTTTTAGGTTCTACATTGAATCTTCAAGGGTTCCCCTAGAAACACTGGAACCTTTCAGAGTTCTAGATTTGATCTAATTTGTTAAGAGAGAATAAAGCCACCAAATAATTCTGATGTTTCACCATGTTAAGTGAAATCACTTAAGTAAGTTGAGTCCTAATTTGTATGCGATGGATTGTCCTCTTCCCCGGTGCTTACCATCCTCTGCGATCTATGATGCCCAAGAAAAAGCCGGTGGAATTCGAGCATTTTAGCTGACTTTCGAGCTCTATTTCTGACTAAAATGACACCTTATGTGTTTCTCTCAATGTTTCAGTCAATTCTTTTCAAAATTCTCAACTCATAGACTTTCATTATTCAATCAATCATATTTTTTGAAAGCACCTGGGAACCTGGCGCATGTTTTTATATCTTGATAGGGATAAAATACCTCCAGAGGAACAGGACTCCAGTTTTGACTTTGTGGGGACATTTAGCTGGTTCCCACAATGAAAACTAGTTTTTAATAAACACTGCAGCTTTGATTTAAAAACACATATTGGTCACTGAGGTTAAGATTAGAGTTTGATTTAGGTGTAGCACAACATAGATTAGCCTCATTAATAATGAAGTCAGTGGAAGGTCTTCACAGGGATAGTAAGACAAATGTGTGTGTGTGTTTGTGTGTGTGTGTGTGTGTGTGTGCTCACGGGTGAGTAATGTGACAGTAGGCATTATTAATGAATGAAATTACCCTTTTTATTTCCTTTTCCCTTCTCTTCTATCCCTCTATCCTGCTATATCCTAGTTGTTTATTTGTAACCCTCTTTCTGTTTTGGCAGCCTGATAAGTATGTGGATGTGTGTGTGTGTGTGTGTGTGTGTGTGTGTGTGTGTGTGTGAAAGAGAGAGAAAGAGAAAGCGGGAGAGAGAGTTTCTTCATAGACATGCATTATTATTATAATATTTTTTTATTGTAATTTTTTTTGTTTTCTACTGAGAATGTTACTTTTTTCTTTTATAAGTCTATAAATATAATATATAATATACAATGTATTTTCATTTGCTTAAAAAAATAGTTGCCGTCAGCATCCTGTGCTCTGTTGTTTCTTATAAATTCATTTTGTATGTTAGCCAGAGTGGTAATCATGCTATTCAAAAAAATATATATGCGTAACAAAGAGGTGAGTCAAGGACTCGAGGAAGCAGGCTGAATAGAATGAATGAATGAGTTTCACACAGCCTACAAGGATTAAGTGAAATCATCAAATATATTGCAAATGTAGCTAGCAAAATCAAACTAAACAACACAAGCACACATCAGTACCTCTCCTAACTAAATCATTGGAAGAAAAAAGTTTCTTGATTTGTTGTGGTGTGAAACGCTTTAATATAGAAGCTGATAACTTGGGATTATCCAAAAGATACTGCGATCTGTCCAACATCATGACCTTCACAGTCAGAAATAACTATTATTCATGAGATGAAAGTAGACCCATTGTTTGTGATCTGAAAGAAAAGCACCTGAAGTTCTTCCCTGTGCATCGCCAGGCCATCAGAAGTCGCTATGGTGCACGGGTGATTGCTTTAAGACTACACAGGAAGCTTGGCTTTCCTGAACATTTCATTAAAATGTATAAATGTAATGTTTACCAAACTGTCTGTATTATTCATCAATCAAACACTTTCTAGTGCACAACTCAGCCTGTGGGCAAAATCTCATTTGAAGCCCCTGACACAGAGCTAATACACACAGAGGGAAGCCTGTGCATCAGTTCGTGTCTGTTAGGTGTTTGTGTACTCGAATTACGCTCATTAGACAAGAAGTTTCAGCTGGGGGGGGGTTCGAAATGATAGCTAATGTTCACCTGATTTTAGAAAAATCTTTTAATGTTGATACTCATGAGAGACCAAAAATTAAACAAAAAGGCAGACCAAGCAATAATTTGATGAATTTAATACCTGCCTTTCGGTCGTACAAGTTTGAAATGTGACTTTCAGGCTTAATAATTCACATTTCTAGCACAAAATGCAAGGGTTTTGTGCTATATACTGGCATACTCATCTGGCATACTTTGTATATATATGCATCTTAAAGTAGATCTGCTACAAATTGCATGTTTTATATCACATATTATTGCATACAATGCAATAAATTAACAACACAAAATTCTCTGTAGACTGTTAGCAGAGCAGCTAGCATATTTTTTTCTTTAGGATTGCACACGTTTAAAACATGCAAAGCTTTAGTAAATCATACCTAATTCTTTTAGCACATGAGATGGTATGATATCACTTGCCAGACGGTAAAAGGGAAGAGAGAGAGTGGACAGGATGACTAGAGTCCTTAGTAATTCTGTAAGTCAAGCAATGCTAGTTAAAAATATTTTGAACAGAGGACAGATCGTTGCCTGTAGTGGCCCAATCACTCAAGTGTTGCTGTAGCAGGCGGTGCTGGCATCACAGTGAATGCTTTGTGCAAAATAATACCTCATGTATAATGATACAGTAACCATACATGTCTGATAAACACAAGACTGTGTGTGTGTGTGTGTGCGTGTGAGGTTTATTAAACAAAGCATAGCTCTGCTTTAATCCGTGTTTGTTCCTGTGTTGCCATGGCGTCAGGGACGTCTATTTCCTGATGTGTTTGAGATGTTAATGTGCCAGTATTTTTTCTAGCAGTGACAAGGCTATAATAACACAAAATTCTAATGACATGCTGTCAGATCTATCAGTTTGTCTGCATACACACATGCACACCAATAATCGCACACTTGTGCAACTCAAGAATTGCAATTTTTATGAAATCTTTCTGTTGTCGCATTATTATATGTCCATATTTCATGACTTAGGTATAAACCAATATGTTCACGTACAAGCCATTTACCAATATCAACAAGAAAACAAATATTTACTCAATATAACTTATATAGACATATCAATAAACCATCACACAAACGCACACACACACACACACACACACACACACACACACATCCCGACACTACACCATTAAGAATTCAGAGTAAAATTTGTTTAAATGTGTAATATCTGTGGTAATGGCTACACAATGACTGGATGACATTTCAGTCACTATTTTCTCTCATATTTTCTCATATTACAACTCCAAACAAAGATTTGCCTTTATCCTAATATATTTTAAATTGAAAACAAAACGCTTAAGCATAACAGTCGGTTTAGTACAAAGCCCCCTAAGGGTCATGGTGGGGATTTTTGTGTTTCCTTGCGACATGTTTGCATTCTCTTGCAATACGTTTTCATTTCCATGCATTATCTTAGCCTTAACCATAACCTTATTGCTAGTATTACAAGGGAGCACAAAAGTATTGCAAGATACTACAAACGTGTTGAAAGGAAACCAAAAACTAAAAATTACCACTATGACGGTTGCATCGGGCTCCATATTTTAGTACTAGCAAAGATCTTTGTAAAAATCATGAAAAATGTAGATAAATAAGAAGCTGCTAAAAAATTTTATGTAATTCACACACACACACACACACACACACACACACACACACACACACACACACACACAGACTTCGAATGCTCACTGATTGTAATTTAGTCCAGCTTGTCTTCAAAACAAGCTTGATGTAATTAAATTATTCCATGACAGATGGATCTGTGTAATTATTTTTATTAGAGTTTTATAATAATTCGATTTTGTCCTTGACTCTGTCTTCCATCATCCTGTCTCAACCTGATCTCTCTTCATGTTTAATATCTTTGTTATGTTGTAAATAAAACTATCAGATCTTGTGTATCTTGTACAAACACATCAACAATGAAAAAGATAGAAATTTGTGTTAAGGAGGAGTGTGTGTGTGTGTGTGTGTGTGTGAGACAGAGAGAGAGAGAGAGAGAGAGAGCAGGTTATTTTGTCTCTAGTCTCCCTCAAATAGTCTTTCAAAATTCAGATGGCAAACACACACATATACACACAAATCTACACACACACTTCACATTAATAAAGTCCTGAACAGCAAGGACACACACTTGTAGCTGAACATATTGAGACCAGTGTAAATGGGTAAAGCAGCACGTAGCCAGGAAATCGTCTAGGTTACCGTCTCTTAGCAACAGACAGACATTCACCTCCGCTCTGCTGGTTGCCAGGAGTAACGGTGATGTTTGGAGCCATTCTGTATTTGAGCTTGGAGGAGAGAGGAACCGACGGAGTCTGACACGCACAATGATCGGATTTGCTCTGGTCAAACCCATGATTCTTGCGCATCTGGATTGCGGGAATCCCCGGAACCTTTCCTGGGTGTGTGAGTGATCTTTTCAAATTCATTACATATATATTTATTTATTTGTATTATTATGTTTTTCTTAATTTTTTTTATCTTTAATATTGTGGGTCAATACCTAAGGTGAGCTCTTAACTAGTTCTGATTCTGATCTTCATTCGATGTTCCTTTTGTTTCTCAGCCTTGAACAATCATTCACTGAAAACTACAAACCTCCAAAAAGCTGAACTGTTTTCTTTGTTACTGTGATATTAACCACAATGCACACGCCAGCTTCAATAGTGACTGGCATTGTCTTTGCTCCCTTGGGATTGGTGTTGGTGTTCACAGCAGCCATCACTCCTCAGTGGCGGGAAGGCCAGGCTCGTCTGGGGAGGGTTGGGACTGGTGCAGGCGAAGCCAGAGGCATCGAGCTTCTGCTCCTCCGCTCTGATGGGCTATGGGAGAGCTGCCTGCAGGTGGTACACTCTGAATTGCGGGAGTGTTGGCCTGTATCTGGACCATACCAACATGATTCACGTGTCCGTGCCACTCGGGGACTTGTGCTCTCGTCTCTGTTCCTGTGTGGCTCGGGGATTGTGCTTGCCAGCATCGGTGCCCGCTGTTGGACCGACACACCACTCAGAAACGTAGCAGGAGCCGGAGGATTGCTGGTGGCGCTTGCAGGTGTGCTCAGCCTCGCAGCGTTGAGCATTTACACTCATCACTTACCTAAACTGGGGATGGAGCTGATATCAAACATGTCTGACTTCCAAGGGCTTGATTTGCACAAGTTGCCCAGTCTGACCCTGCACCCAGCTGGTTCGCTGTATTTTGGGTGGGTTGGTGCGTGGGTACAGGTTCTTGGAGGGCTGGCGCTGCTGTTTGGGGTTGGACGGCCACGATGCCCATTTCGCGCCAAACACGTACGGAGGGAGATTGTGATGAAGGCTTACGATGTCAGCTGCTAGACAAAGCTTGAGGAGGAATGACAGGACAATCAGGACTCTATCCATCCATCATATAGAAGGATAACACCAACGGCTTAATTGATATACTCAATTTTGGCACCACTACCTTTGGTGCAGTAGGTCACATGGGTTTTTCCAGGTTCTCTGACTTCCTCCACCTCCCACAAACATGCAGGTAGGAAGATTGGCTACACTAAATTTCCCCCAGGTGTCAATGAGAATGTGAATGTGTATATGATGGACTGGCAACCCATTCAGGGTGAATTCTCTCACCTTGCACTCAGTGTTGCCACCATGACCCTGACCAGGATAACGCACTTACTAACGAGGATCCAACAAAACAACCAAATAAGGGCTGCCGTGTGGACTGCCACTGCATTTCCAAGTCAGGTGCCAATGGTACCTGTCTTGCTCCATGTAGCTAGGTAGAACTTTAATAGTAAGTGTTGGGTGTGTGAGCAGAGAATTAACACAACTCTCCACAAAGAGGCTCTTTTGGACATGTGTTGCCTATTGAACTGGCTTGTTTTTACTGAAAAAGCTGGTTTTGGGGTCTTTAAATGGTCTTAATCCCGTTCACTTTATCAAAACTCAGATGATAACTTTAGAAAATGTAATCAGGGTTGGTATGTATAAAGCTGTGCAAAAATGGGTAAAAATTCATATATATAGTTATATAAATAAGAGCAATGGTTAAAAATGTTTATTGTAAGAGTACTCTAAATTCAAAAGGGTTTCAGAGGTCAAAATAAATGGACAAAGAAGCAAAAAGAGGCAGAAGAGATGCTCATACAACAAAACAGCTTCCACAACATAATGTAGTAGATCTGTTTAATGATGCTGAGCTTATTAAAAGGATGTTAGGGCATCCCACTGATCAGAGATTTAATTAGACATAAAATATTACCAGCAACACAACAAGATAATGCAATAATGACTGAAGTGAAGGTGGCGTGACTTCCTGACAACAGAGAAAACAATGGAATATAGACACAATATAGACATGATGGAAACCGGTAGGAATGTATTACATGTACAGCATAACCTATATTGATCGTCAAGATTCATGGGCCTATTTAAGGTCCTTGAAACGATCTCCCATATATGGTATTCCTGGAATTGGGTCCAGACTTATCCTGGTCAGTTTGGATCTGCCCATTATTATTTTCATTTTCACTACCATAAGTTTGATTAGTCATTGAATTTCCAACAGACTCATGAAACAACTGCTAGATATCACAGGTTAAGGAATTCAACAGTTATCTTTTATGGTTATTTTTGCACTTGCTAAAAACTATGCTCAAGTTCCATTCCTTATACATTAGATAACTTCACTTGGATATTATAAACTCAAAGCTAAGATTTTACTGAAATAAAAAAAATATACTGAAGAGTTTTCCAACTCACTAAGCACTGCTTGACAGTAGAGTATACAAGTGTTAAAGAGTTATTATTTGTACTCTCACAGTCTGGTGTTACCAACCTGAGGACGGGTTCCCTTCTGGTTCCTCTCAAGGTTTCTTCCTCAAGTTGTTTCCAGGAGTTTTTCCGTGCCACTGTTGCCTCTCGTTTGCTCATTAGAGCCAAATCTAAATCCAGATATCTGTAAAGCTGCTTTGTGACATTGAGTCCATTGTTAAATCATTGTACAATTCAAATTGAAGCGAATCGAATCTTTAAGACTAAGAGCTTATTAATTGTGGACACTTTAATCTCCTTAGAACATGATGACTTGTTCACTTTATGCTAATTTTTCCAGTATGCTTAGCTAATCTTTGTACAGACCTGCTGAGCAGTTGGTGTCCCACCACCACCACCAACACCACCAAACCCATATTAGTCACCCACCAGCCAGTTCTCTTGTCATTGGACAGATACCAACCAGGACGTATTAACGTTATTTTTTTTGAACTGCTGCTCATTCTGCATCACAGGGCAGCGTAACACACTAAAAAGAAATCGCTATCTACCCTCTTCTGCATACACGAGCTCACAAACACTCATGATTGGCTAGCATTGCTGTGATTGACAGCGGAGAGAGAGTATACCACACCTCCTACCCTCAAACTTGCGATCTCTCAGTGATGGAATGATTACTTTTCAGTTGCACCACTCTGGGCCTATGATGGTTATTTTTTAATAAGGTGTCCAAATTAATATATTGACTAATATATGACTTATTATATTAAGGACATGAGGTAAATGTCTCAACATCTACTTGGCAATTATTTTATATTAAAATGAGTGAGACAGATTAGATATTTGTGGCCACAGAGGCTAAACATAATGGTGATACTATTACACTTCAATCTTGGTATGATGCATAAAAACCAGAGTTGCTGGTGATGCAACATGGACATTAGCCCACGTCCTGACTTCCCCCCAGTCCCGCCAAATAATTAACTGGACGCCTTGCATTAAATATGACATTCCCATTCATGGCCTCAAGTTGCACAATTTTTTCCACAATTCTTGGCCATACCTTTGGTACCTTCTGGCCACAACATAATTTGCGACCATGCCTTATTAAAAATAACAACCATGTCCTCAGGTTTGCTCAGAGAGTTTCTGACACACTATCTGTATAGCATTTCTGGTCTTAATTTGAAAAGCTTTATATATACCAGTCCTAATCCGGAATCAGCTCTGGCCATGTGATTGTATATGACTACAAAAGCAAAAATACTAATGAAAGATGTGAGAATAGTGAACAATGGAGCTCCGTGGGTCTATTCATGTGTTAGTGGAATGTATTGTTTTTGGAACAACAATGCTCAATGCTCACTGCTATGCTGGTCAGGCCAATAAAAGCAAAAACAGCTTTAAAAAATAAATATATAAAATATTAGCTGTCAGTTGATGATCCATGCTGCTTGGTGATGTTTTTATAAATGTCAGTATCTATTCTTAATTTCACTGAGAGTTGCTATAATACACCTATCTATTATTATTATTATTGTTATTATTATTATTATTATTACTAGTATTACTACTACTACTACTACTACTAATAATAATAATAATAATGGTATTTTTATTGTTTAATCAAGGCTTATTAGACTGTTTGCATCTATGTTCAATCATTTTATAATATGTAACAGCTTCAGTATATTCCTTTTTAAAATTAATCTCTTCCTGGAAAATGCTTGTTTGATTTGTGACTGAATATAAACCATCACATGCATTGACAGAAAGCTCTTAGAATTTATTCATATAAAGCCAAGTAATATTATGCCTTAAGCCAGCAGCTGTAGGACTTTTATGTGCTATGCAGTGCGTCTCATCAGTCCTGTGTGTGTGTGTATTTCTCTACTGTTAAAAAGTGAGATTTAACGAAATGCACCTCATTGTGGTGAATGTGTAAATATATTTTGTAATGTTGCTAAATAACTAAATAAAATATGTTATAAATAAATATAACCCATGCTGTTAAAAAGGGCAAAATAAAGTTTCTAGTGTGTAAACAATAATTGCTAGTACAGAGAAATACACTGACATGTTAGCCAAATATTGTCTAAAGAAGTAGGTCTAAATGTGCTCAGATATTAGAGAAAGACTTGCCCCTGTTGAAGACCTGAGCTGAAATGTTGTGCCACTGTGAAGCATGGTGGTGGTAGCATCATGTTGTAGGAAGCTTTTCCCCAACAAGGACTAAGAAGAGTTACATGAGAAACGTTTGGAAATTAATAGGTTCATAACCAGACAGCAGTATTCTCATTGATCTGTAGATAAAGACTAGACTGTTTTGTAGGTCATATTGTTCCGATGTTGTAAAAAAGGAATATGCAGAATCTTATAGCTGATTTGACGCATTCAGATAAGTTGAGCTCGTCATCTAGAATTATCGCATCCCACTAATCTTTAAGTACAAAGAGTGAAAAAAAAAAGATTTTTAGCTTTTGTAAATTGTAGACTTTTTATTTACAATGCCTCAATAAACACTTTCATATACACAACTTAGTTTCACAAAATTACTCAATACTCTAAGACTCATGCTTTTGTTCTGTGTAATGACTTACAAAGATCATTTACATTAATTATTTTCCTTTTCTCCTCCATCATTGCACATATTAAGACCACGCAGTAGAAACATAAAACATAAAACCAGATATTATATTAAAACTTTAAAATGACCACTCTGAAACTTGCCTGTAAAAATAAAAGGCCCTATCAACTTCCGTTATGTGCACAGGCCATTTTGTTCGATTTTTATATAACATAAAATTTGTCTCAAGTTATTTACAAATGAAAAATAACTTCCTGTTTCACAAAAGAGCTCTGATAATGACGTATGACAAATATGACTTAGAAACTGTCCACTTCAACACAGACATCAGGGATTTTGGTAATCTCCTCCCTGGTTCCAGGTTCCGTGTTAATTATTTAGTCCTCAGTGGACTAAAGCTCCATATCCAGTGCTTCACATTGAGTCTTCAGTGGACTAATGCGTTCTTTCCAATCAGCTGATCTCTGCTTCAGATCTGAGTTGGGATGTGAACTGGAGTAAAAGTAAATAAATACTGATCATGCTGGACTGCTGACTTGAAGACTTGCAAATCCATACTGAGATGAAGATTACCTTATATTGATTGTTTTAAATTACGTTTCACAACTGTAAAAGTAGTGAACAAAACGTGAGGAATTAATAATGCTTGATTTTTTATGGATTGTTTACGGATTTGTTATGGAGTTTCATTTTAAAAATGTGAGTGAAACAACAGACAGCCACTGCTACTAGCTAGCTAGGCAGTTAGCTTAAAAAAAAAAAAAAAAATTCATTAAGGTTGCTCAGCAACATTGACGTTGATCATTTCTTGTAAGAACAAGGTTGGAAAATGGAAACGCACCCCAGAGCAGCTCAAATCCTGCCCCATTCCTAAAAAGAGGCTCTGAATGGTCAGAATTCCAAAGTGGGCAGGCGCAGGGTCAGTCCTCATCAGCTCAGATGTAGAAGTAATTTTCAGAGGATTTACCGACTGCTCTTTCACTATGTGGGTCAGCATGCCCTGCTAAGTGTTCACGGCCAGAATCGAGGGCGGGGTCACCATCGCTAGGCAACTCGGCGTCCACTAGCTGCTCTCCGTCACTCAGGCTGAGTCTACGTGCTCCGTCGTCATCAGCGGTGGAAGCCTTCGCATGTGGGGTTGTTTGGTTTAGTTTTTTCTGTGTGGCGAGTTTCTCAATCTCCTGGGAAAGATCGTCATTGTTCTTCTTCCACTGGCGGTATTTCTGCGGCGTCAGACTGGAATCTTCCAGAAGCTTATCAATGATCTGTAGCTCCGCCTCTTTTGCCTGGGGGGACAAATTCAGTGTGTTAAAAGTACTGTATAACACCTGCTCATCTAATCAGTCAATCATGTAGCAACTCATAAACTCATACAGATACAGGTTTAGAGCTTCAGTTAATGTTCACATCTAACATCAGGATGAGGGGGAAAGTGTGTGAAAATCCCTATGACTTTAACCGTGGCATGGTTGTTGGTGCCAGATGGGCTGGTTTGAGAGACTGCTGGTCTCCTGGAATTTTCCACACACAACAGTCTCATGAGTTTACACAGAATGGTACATTGCATGAGAGTTCTGTGGGTTGAAATGTCAGAAGAAAATGGCTAGACTGCATTGGGTTGCCAGGAAGGATAGAATAATTCATATAATCACTCTTTACAACTGTGGTGAGCAGAAAAGCATCTCAGCATGCTCAAAAGATCAAACTTTCGGGTGGATGGGCTACAACAGCAGAATGCCACACTGGGTTTCACAGGGCCAGATATCTGAAGCCATCATGGGCACAGACTCACCCAAACTGGACAGTTGAAAATTAGACAAAAAAAATAATAATAATTTTCTAGTCTTCAGCTGTCCAACTTTGATGCTGCCCATGATAGCCTTGGATTCTTGTTCTTGGTTGACGGGTGTGGAACCTGATGTGGTCTTCTGCCGTTGTAGACCGTCCACCTCGAAGTTTGATGTTTTGTGTATGCTGAGATGCTTTTCTGCTCACCACGGTTGTAAAGAGTGATTACTTGAGTCACTATAGACTTCGTGTCAGCTCAGACCAGTCTAGTCATTCTCTGATCTCTCTCAGCATCTGCAGCTAATTAGAGTTATAAATGTTTTGGCCTTTTCGGATTCAATCAGGTATGACCTAGAGGTGTTCCGCTAAAAATGCAAACACTGCTCAGTTCACTTACTCCTAATCATTGGGTAGAGTTAAAAAATGTATTAAACAAAAATGCTAAAATACAGGGGTTTGATAAGATTTTGGAAGTGCAGATTATTCTTCTCTGATATCTCTGTTGATACAAATCAAATAAGTGTGCGCATGTGTGTGCGTGTCACCTTGAGTGTGCTCTGAAGAGCACGGAGTGTGTGGACCTTCTCATTGATGACGGGATTTTTGTTTCGTCGGATAAATGACCTGCGGAGTTGGTCGTGAGTGACGGGCTGACTCTGGCCGATCAGAGACACTCCTCCCTCTTTCAGCTTGTTAAACAGCTCACCCATCTCATCCACTGTTCCTGAATTACAGAGACAAGAGCAACATGGACTGTGAGAAATAACACAGTGACAATCTCCATTGATATTACAAATTTAGAACATCTTGCTTCCAAATGATCAGTTAAAAAGTTTTACTAGATTCTGATTCACATAAATCAAATTGATTTTAAAAAGAGTACAGCGTCTGTTCAACAGATCTGTTTCGAGCACGCCACCTCACCGTGTGGTTGTGTACCTGCAGCTTTACTGCCCCCTGCTGGTGAAGTGGTCACTGCACCTCCTCCCAGTGCTTTGTTTTTCCTGCCCAGAGTTCGAGGAAGCGTGTTCGACTGGGACTTCTAGCACAAGATACAGTAAACCGCTTTAAAACCGCATGCATTTCATAGTTCACATATTATTAATAGATGTGAACATCTGAAAAGAGACATCATTCGTGTATGTTACGTCTCGCTCCTCACCGTGGAGAGTTTTTTCTTTAGAAGGTGTGGCGAGTGTGAGCCGTCCTCCTCCGAATCGGTCTCGCTGTAGCACTCTGTCAAAACACACACCAATAAATGCCAAAACACACACTAATAAACCAACCAGCAAACACCACCATCTTACTACAAACCATCACATCTGTGCAACACAACTGCACGACGCATTGTGTGTGATGTTTGTAAAGAAGAATGCACAAACTACTTCTAGTAAAAAGATTCTGATTCAACGCACCGGTCTCGTTGTCTGGTGGATTCTGTTGGTGCTTCTTATATTTCTGGATGATGGTGATGAGACAGTTGATCCACCTGTTTCACAAAATCAGACAAATCACAAAAATGGTGTCAGTGCTGTATATTATACAATCTGAACGCTATTTTCTCTTCTCTTCTTTAAACAATTCTAAAGGTTGGTCCCTTTAAACCAGCAACCATGATTTTTTAATAATAACAGTAAGCAAGATACGGAAAACTGATTACCCACCAATGCATTTGACTACAGGGATTAAAGTATGTGGTTAAAGTGGTGACCAGGTCTGGGAAAACTCATCCGATGCTGCTGTGGCTGAATTCTAGCAAACAACCGCGGCTCAAATTTGTTTTTTTTCTGGCTAGAACATACTTTTGGAAAATTTAAGAAAGTGTAAAGAAAGAAACATGGAAATGTTTTACTGACCTTCTCCCTGTACAGATCATGTTGTGTTTGGAACCAGTTAATAAAGGAGTTAGGAAAAGCAGTCAGAATGAATAAAAAGGTCCAAAACTTTGATTGCTTATGGAAATGTGATTTCCTCACACACTGAACGTCAGGCTTTGATCAAGTTGTTGTTGTAGCTACTGTATGTGCCACAGTGAATCAGACATAAGCCTAATCAAGTCAGTGCGTAATCAGACACTGGCTGTCAAAATGTCTGTGGTGCTCCTGTGTCGCAGTCGGAATGAAATCTAATTCAATCCTTTTTGCCCTCTTTTCAATATTTTGTAGTTAAACAGTCTGCGTGGCTGAAATACATTTCAGTTCAGGAAAGGCTGTAGTTTTCAGAAATATATCAATCCATTATCTATACCTACATATATACCTATATATGTATCCATCCATACATCCATCCATTACACTGGGTTACAAAAAAATTTTTTTGTGAGTTGTCTAATATATTTCTGCTGATTTAACATATTTC
>JAQQZX010000005.1:2859096-2875037 GCA_030068355.1 Notoglanidium maculatum | reverse complement strand
TATTTCTGTGACCATTGTGAGTTTTTCTTTCATTGCCTGAAGGGTACCAACAATTTTGTCCACGTGTGTAGATAGATAAAAAGGCCTGATGTTGCAGCAGTTAATGTTTGACTCAAAGATGTGAAGAAAAGAGATTTTTAAAATATTTGTTATATTGTGATATCCTGCTCATCATCAGAACCTTCATTTATTCATTCATTCTTTCTTTCATTCTTCAGAAACTGGTATCTTCTGGTGGATCAAGGGCCTGTCCCAGGAACACTTGGCACAAGGTTAACCAACATTGGATTGAAGCAGTTCTATGAGATATAATCAAGATTATTGGCACGTATCTGCATTAAACTGTACGGCACAGTGCAGGAGGAGTCTAGGACTGGAAGTGAGAATGTGAAAAACATAGTGAAAGCAGATATAAGGGGAATCGGAGCAATTTATCATTCCTCAGTCCCTTGTCATTGAATATTCTTCCACTTCTTTCTCTCTGTCATGGTCCTTAGAGGGTTTTTAGATTGCTTAATGATATGTGTGGTCAGAAATATATTAGCGAGTATATCTTAGCAGTGTGTGTAAAGCCATGCTGAGGACTGAGCTTTGTGTGGAGTGCTTTAAACAGCAATCAAATGCTTCTCCCACTGTGCAGCAAGTCCTCACAGCTTCACCAGGTACAATCCACAAGACAGAACTGATTACGAATGTAAAAATGCTGAATGTTTTTATGGTGGCTGTGTATTGAATTCCCCTGCAGGTTGCAGTATCACCTGCTGGATGATAAGCATGACTAACCACAGGTAGTAAAGATTCAATCGGACAATAAATATTAAATGGTCATCCTTTTTAATTTTTTTAAATCCACTCTACTTTTCAGTACTGTTCCTTAGAGGCTTCCTCTTACAGCCCACACAAGTGGGCACTTCAGTACAAAAGGCAGGAAGCATAATGTAGCTTTAGCAAAATCCTTGAGAATTTGTAAAATCCATCTCTCTAGAACTATGCACAGAGACGTAATGACTGGCTGAGTACCTTGCTGGCTCGCTAATGATTTAAGTTACATCCGCTGTGTTATATGTAGACATACACTTACCATCCACTTTACTTGGAACAGCTGTATACCTGCACATTCATGCATTTGAAATGTATTTGAAAAAGTGTGATCTCTGTGACTTCAACCTTGGCATGGTTGTTGGTACCAGATGGGCTGGTTTGAGTATTACAGAAACTGTCGAACACCTGGGATTTTCACACACAACAGTGTCTACAGTTTACACAGAATGGCTCGGGAAAAAACACTGAGTGATTGACAGTTCTGTGACTGGCAATGCCTTGTTGATAAGAAAAGTCAGAGGAGAATGGCCAGACTGGTTCAAGCTGCAAGGAAGGATGTAGAAACTCAAATAACCGTGGTGAGCAGAGAGGCAAAACATCGAACCTTGGACCGGAGGTGGATGGACTGCAACAGCAGAAGATCATATCAGATTCCACTCCTGGCAGTCAAAAACAGGAATCTGAGGCTATCCTGGTCACAGTCTCACTGAAACTGGACAGTGGAAGATGAAACAAATGATCTGGTCTTTTTCCAGACTGCAACTGTTCAGTTTCATGATACTGTCCAGCCTGAGATTCCTGTTTTTGGCTGCCAGGAGTGGAATCTGATGCTGTGGTCTTGTACTGGGGTAAATCGTGGTTTGAAACTCTGGGTCAGTATATAGTTGGGTTCTAATTTTATCCCATGATGTATTTTATGTCAGGAAGTTTTTTTTTTACTAGCTCGTGGATGTCTGTATTGGCTTGTTACCAGTATTTGCATGGCTTATTTATTGCATTGCTGGTATTTGAGTGCTCCAGGCTTGCAGAAATATGTTAATTCTGCTTGGAGAAAAAGTATCCTGACGTTTAAATTTCTTTATTAATGCAATGACCAAACAAATGAATGATCATACATAACCTAGCCAATGCTTACTTAATGCGGCACTGACATTGTATAAGGAGAAATATTTAGCCAATGTCAGTTTTCTACCTGGGCTCTTAATGATAACATATGAAATAAAATGGAAAAAGTGGGTTAGTGCATCTCCAATTTTATGAGGTAATACATGTTGTGTTTATATGGTCATTTGCAATCATTTTGGTCACAGACTGACAAAGTTTATGCAGGCCTATCAAAAACTGAAACAACAGAACCAAAGTGAGTTTTTTTTAGGTTTGATTGCTGGCCAGTTCTTGTTATAATATATTTTGCACAAAAGCATGTGATCCGTAAAGACAAATCACATCCCTTCTGCCTGTTTACATTGGATTGAGTTAAAGTTACTATACATTTACATTTACATTACAGTTCTAAACAGAACCCCTACCAAAGTCCTTCCAGTAAAGTCTGTACACTAGTCGGCCATCTTTGCAATGTGTCTGCGCAGATATTTCTAGTTATGAAGATCAGGCTTCGTGCTTCTTGAATGGGGAGAGACTCGTATCAGAAACAGATTGACCTGATGTTTCAAATGCAGATTTGACAAAAAAAAATGGCATAGGGCAGTGGTCACCAGCGCTTTTCCTGGAGAGCTGTCAACCTAACCGATCATAATCGTGCCCATCTGACCATACCATCATTGCCTTCTTAATCAACTAAAAGAGGTGGGTTGGATTTTGGTTGGAGATGAAACCTGCAGGAAGGTGAATTGCCAGGAATATGGTTGGAGACCACTGGCTTAGTTAATGTGTGGTTTTTGTTTTTTGAGGTTGCTCTGGCTACTAAGCTTTTCTCCATATCTAATGGAACAAATCACCCATTATTTGTGTATGTGTCATTACGTTAACTAGCAAAGCAAATGGCTATTTTATTAGAGAGGCTTACATATTACAGCCGCCATTTTGAATTTTACACGATGCCTCACTCATATCTATTTAATCGATAAAACAGAACACAGGAATGTTTATTTCTAACAAACACTATCATAGCGTCATAGCTTCTTAAAGAATAGTGTGAAGATGGGTGGGTCAATTCTTCTGGATCTCACATCATCCCACAGGCTTACGTTGATCCTCACATCAAATTTGGATACCAGTAAGCTAATCATTTCATCCGTTTTGTCTGTAAGATGAATAAATCCTTTTCCCTTCTGAATGTCCTTGCATCTGGACCCTTGATATTACTTGGTATTAGATTAGACAACAGGACAAATCATACGCAGAAATATATCACACAGGAACAGGTGCAGATATGAAGTAATGGTAAGATGTGAAGAGACGGTGTAAAATTGACCCAGATCAGCCCACAGCCCAAAGACATGCAGATTAGGTCATCTGGCTACTCTAAATTGCCCATGTGTGTGAATGTGTGAATGGCTGTTCATCTCTGTGTTAGCATTGCGATAGATTGGCGACCTGCCCCAGGTGTAACCCACCTCTCACCCAAAGTCAACTGGGAATTGCTCCAGCTTCCCCTATGGCCCACAGACAATAAGTGGCGTAGATATTGGATGGATAGTTTACTGACCAAACATAGTGCTGTAATTTTGCTATTAGCATTACTCTATCGAAAAAAAAAATCTAGAACTTAAAAGAATATTCTCCACTCCATGTCACTGACATTATTAGATTTAATACACAAACATACACTGTAAATATATTGTTCCAGAGTTACGTCTAAAATCTTACACTTATATCCTAGTCTAGATTATTTCTGAGTATATTTACAGATGAAATAAGCTTAAAGGTTCATTATGTAGGATTCAGTTGATTGCAATCAAATGAATCAACTCCCAACTCATAACAAACTGCTTGAGAGCTTTAATCTGTTGGAAATTTTATACCCATGAACAATCATCCATCCATTATCTATATCGCTTTATCCGTTTGGGTCGCGGGGAAGCTGGAGCCAATCCCAGCATCTTCGGGCGAGAGGCGAGGTACACCCTGGGCAGGTCGCCAGTCCACCACAGGGCCGCCATGAACAATCAACTGCAATCAATTGCAATTAACTGAATGCATCTCCCTTTTCAAACATGTATTAGAGCGTACGGTGGCCCTGAGGTAACCGTAGCGTACTTCCAAGTACTTACATACACACTCCTTTTTTTATCATCCTCCTGGTGCTCCCTTCCAGAGTCATGCTGCCACTTGTAAAAATATGAAACAGGAAAGCGCTCTTTAGAGGTTTGTCCGTTCTGGGCTACTGTAGTGGCACAATATGGCAGCTCCGTGGCAGAGGACCCACGCCCTGTGTAGATATAAAGCGCTCATTCTAAGCTTACGGAAACACAATGATTCATAGTTACAGGTATTTATACACTAATGAAAACATACTTATGAATATTATATTTCATTTCTGCTAATTGATCCACCTAAATCCTACATAGTGGACCTTTAAACAGAAACAATGAGATGAACACAACAGTAATTTAATGCAAGTTAGATTTTTGTCCTTTAGTTAATTTGTTCATAAGTAGAAAGTTGGATCCAAAAGTGTATTTTAAGATATGAATTTTGGAACAAAAACATATTTCACAATATGATATAGATTCAACGTGACTCTAAGGACTTCTGAATTTTGCTAATGTTGCTTTTTTCCCACTCTTTGACCGTGTTTTTGTGTCTGTGTTTCTTCGATTTCTACACATTTCCCCAGCACTGTGAAAAGTCAATGTTTTCCATTTTCAGTATTACAAGGCCATTTTCATGATTCCTGGTCCACTTTTCACCTCAGAGTTCATAACAAACTGCTTGAGAGCTTTAATCTGTTGGAAATTTTATACCCATGAACATCTTTTAGATATACTAGATTAGGTCCTACAATAAAAATGGTTGAGAATAATAAAGAAGAACACATTCTGTGTACTTGCGATCGTTTATATTAAATCAATCCAGGAACCTCTAGGCGTAGGACTGACCACTGCATTAGCACTGCCTGCGAGTGAGTAGTAAATGGTACAGAGTATTAAATTAGGGTATTACGTTTTTGGTGGCTTGCCAGATTCCGCGGAAAATGGAGTCTGAGCACTGCAGCCAGTCTGAGTCACAGAAATACAAAAGGACAGATAAACATCTTAAAAACACCACACCTAATAGAAATCGGACCATTTTCAGCAAAATAGTATTATTTTGTATCAGATATGTAAGTCAATCTCATCTAAAACCACATCTGTAGGTTACTTTATGTTGGAAAAAAGTCATTTTTCTGAGAGAGAGAGAGAATTTTGATCTCTGAATGCCTTTTACTTGTCTTGTGGTTTACTGAAGCTTATACTAAGTACCATACGAACAGGAAGGCCGCAGGCTAAAGTGTTAAAATAGAAGTCAATAGGATTCATGGTTTTCACACCACAAATAAAGTTCTGTGTTATGAAACCAGTCTGCAACATAAAATTGACTTATTACTTACTGCAAAACTGCAGACTTAGGAATAAAGGCTTTATCGTTAGCTTTTTTAGCACTTTCAGTCTAATCGCAGCAAGGAGAAGGACTGATAAAAGGACAAACAAAAATGGAGCAGAGATATTGACAAAAGAAAAAATAGAATAAACCAAAAATAGCCTTGTGAAAGTAGGTTTAGTAACATTTGGCTCCTCTGAATAGAAACCAGCTGGCAAATACATTTCAAATACAGTAAAAATTCAAACTCCTGCTTATTGCCTAAATAGTGCCAATTAGTCTTATTTTTTTCACCTGCCCACGGTAATAATCAGAGATGTATGACACACACTATTCTATTCTGGTGTTCATGAAATACTTCATAGTAGAAATAAGTTGCATTCTGTCCATTCTAGAAATTATGCCTTAATATGAAAAACTGATTTCCTTGAATGCGTCTTTAAAATGCGCACAAACATTAGACCCTACCAGCATGACCCAAACTGATCCCTGGGTACCTTATGTACTTATTCAAATTATGAATGCATACCAGTCAGCCTATCTCAGCATATAAAAAATGTACTTAAGAATAAACATTGATTCATATGTTACATATGTATTTGTATGTTCTATATGTAACAGGAACTTGGCTGATTGTTTTGTCGATCATCTAAGTGAAGGATTTCTCCTTTCCATTGTTGTGACACTTTAAAAGACATTGCTAGTTGTTATTGCTGTGTATCTAGTGTAGTGAGTGTATCTACACTGAATGTCATGTTTTGACTACAGGATGTACATCACCTATCTCAAATTTGAACTGGTTTCACCTCCTACAGTCTCAGAAGTGTTTTGCTTGCCCGGCTAATGGAAGAATTTTCTCCAAACTTTGTTCCAAGATTGCACGGCATTCACGTAATACTTGAACCTGCGTTTTGCCAGGATGCCATTGCAAATAAGAACTTGCTCTTAATGACTTGACTGATAAAATAAAGGTTACATGAAACAAAACAGCCTGCACTACACTCAGTTTTACTATGCTTAATATATAGACAATATATAATTTTTAAAGACTTAATATATATACATCAGTCATACAATTATCCAACCAGCCGAGCAGTGCATATCATGCAGATACAGGTCAATAGCTCAAGTTAGTGTTTATATCAAACATTGAAATGGAAAAAAGTGATCTCGGTGATTTAGAATGGGGAATGATTGTTGGTGCCAATCTGCAACCACATGGACTCCTGATCACTAGTCCGGCTCCTAGCACTAACACTTTCACACACATACACACACACGCACACGCACACACAACCAGGGTATAGATCAAACAAGTCACATGGCATATTTGCACCTGAAGTGGACACTATGTACTGTATTTACTTACTATTAAATACTGTAAACTGTATAATACTTACTTGTAGTCCTGACTCAAACAGCTGAAGATAGACGTTTTCCATTTCAACAGTCAAATTTGGGTGAACTTGTGCCTGTTATAGCCTCGGATAAAAATTTCTGGTTGATTAAAACAGAAGTGCAGTCTAAATCCCATTAAAGACTCAGCAATTTGGGGCAGTCGTGGCTCTTTGGTTAAGGCTCTGGGTTGTGGGTCAGAAGGTTACCACAATTGGGCCCTTAACCCTCTCCACTCCGGGTGCACTGTATCATGGCTATCCCTGACTCCATCTTCCTAACAAGCTAGGATATGTGAAGAAAAGAATTTCACTGTGTTGCAATGTGAATGTGACATACGTAGGCTTCTTCTACAGTGCTTTTGAATTCATATGTAGAAGAAAGCTGGTAACAGAAACACAGGTTGCATGCAAACTGATCAAAAGAAATAAAGCTAGGATTCTGTACTTATATAATCACATTGTATTGTACATTATATAACCACATTCACACATGCATCATTCTTTAGAAGAATCTTTTTTCGACGAGGACTCGATTTCGGGCGCGCGGGCGCGCGCCGAACTCTTTAACGCAGTCGTGCACGCGGCAACCGGAAGGCGGCGCTGCAGAGCGCGTGCACGCGGCGGGGGTTGGATAGCTCGTGCGCTTTTTACGCTTCCCTCCGTCCATTCAGAGAGCGACGGCTTCGTTTCACAGCTGAATCAGGCAGCCGAGGGTCACACCGGTGCGCTCGCGTTTAGGAACACTGTCAGCCGTGCAAGCGCGCGCTGCACGGAAGTATCGTTTTACCATAGCAGCGTTTGCGTGGAAGCCGTGTTTCCGGCGCCTTTTAGAGGAATACGCGTGTGAAAATTAAGCTCTCACGGTAGGCTAGAGTTCACCTGCACAGCCGCGAGCTTTTCATTGTTATAGAGGAGAACCGTGAGGAATCCCGTCGCGTGCGTCATCCACAGCGGGGATTGCGTTTGTTTAGCGCGCGAGCGTGGAGAGTACACAGTGATCATCCGAGGACCGACGCGGTAACCTAACCTAACGTCAGCACCGGGGTTTGCTTGATCAGCACAGCAGAAACAAAAACCTCCCGTTACATTTCTACACTTCAGAGGGAAACCAAACTGTACAAGACAGACCGGGGAAAATGCCGCTCGCGCAGCTTGCAGAGCCATGGCCCAAAATGGAGCTGGTGCAGCTGGAGACGGAGGTAAGACGCTCACAAACAGCCCCAGTTAATCAGTCCTGTCCACAAAATCAGTCTTCTCATGAACCCTGTAAAGGTACCACAACTCACCTGTGTCTTTTATGAGCTGAAACGCTAACTCGGGTTGCCAGTTGTTTTGTAAGTGGTGAATATAAACACAATCCAAAGCCTCCTCAACTTGGATAGGACGCTGGATGTTTGTTTTTTTTTCTTCTTTTTTTCCGATAAACAAACTTATTTTTGGACCAAGTCAGAAATGTTAGAGTAGGACACCAAAATAAATAGAACTTTTTTATGCAATGGTGCTTGTGGTGATGCTTAGGGATAAAATACATAAATATAACTACACTCTCAGGAGGAAAAAGGGTACTAAATACACTCTCAGAGGGTACTAACTACACTCAGCTGGAAAAAAGGTACTAAATACACCTCAAAGGGGGAAAAAAGTGGTACTAACTATACTCCAAGGGGAAAAACGGGTACTATATTGTCAAAAAGGGTACTATGATGCTTACCACTCAAGTGGTATTGTCAAGGGTACATGCTTAGAAAGTTGTACTTCCTTGCTTGTCACTGGAGTGGTACCATCAAAGAGACATGTTTTGTACTATTAGTATGTATCTATCTCTTGGAAATGTGAATAGCCTGTAACATACATTAAAAATAATTTACGGTACGTTATCGGCCCTTAAGCACCACTGATGCACCTTTTTAAAGCTACATCACATCCACCTTCAAAGCTGAACAATCTACTAAAACTTCCCTTGATGATCCCACCCCAGCAACAGTTTATTTACTTATACTTCCAAGAGTGTACGTTTGGGGGAAAATGAATGGATTATTCCTTTAAACCTCTTGTAGTGTACGTGACTAGAACGTAAGGACCACTTAAAGCTACACTGCGTTCACTTTCCCAGCAGAAAGAGGCACGATTGCGGGAGGATACTGCTTCAGTGCCGCCTCTCGTCAGGGGAAACGGCTAATGTGTGCTCATAAAGTCGACCGATGATTTCACGGACAATTTGCAGATTCGTCGAATCATCACGATCATTTGCGTATTGTAACGTGTTCCGTGAAGAAGGAAGATCGGAAGTGTCTGAAGATTTTTTTTTTTTATCCGAATTTGAAAATTATGGATTATTTCTTCTTGTACAAACTGAACGATTAAACAAAATACCATAATTTCTATCAAAATGAAGCGGTGGAAGCAAACCGTACGAAAGTAAACAGGAAGTGCATGTTTTTTTTTTCCGATTTTCATCGCGCTGGCTATTAGAGATGGGAGTCCTCAGGGAGCGCGTGATACGATTTTTATCGTGATACCTAGTGCTGATTCGATTTCTATTGCGATTCTGTAAATATACTGATTTGATATTAAAAGTTTTTTTTTTCAGATCTCATGTTACAATTTTAAAGCCATGAACCATCGAATTGCTATTTCCTGTAGGATTCTAGACGAACAGCAACATTTCACCAAACATGGCGATGCATGACTGAATCGACCCCCATCTGTAATTGCTATCAGGTTGGAGGTTTTAAGTGTTTGTCAGGAAACATAGTGTCTGCAGCTTTAAGATCAACAAAGAAAATTGTTGTCTCATAATATGCCTTACTCGTATGTTCTTGTCCTGTACAAACCTTAATAGCCTGCGTTGCCTGAACACATCCTCCTCTGATGCAGCTTTGCCTCCCTTGTTCATGCTTGTCAAACAGATAAAGTCCTGGTAGCCAATCACGCATGGAATGTCTTTGCTCCCAAAACATAACCATTAAAACAAAACTCAGAAACGACGTCCATTAATCAGGGCTTCTTCACCATACAAGACATCAATAAGCGTTCTGTCTCTGCTGCTGGCCAACACATGTATGCGTATTTTATATAATTTACTTCTAGTTTATAATTACAGCTAATAACTCACAGGATTTGTTTATAGTTTTCACTTCCTGACCTTGTTAATGGAGTAATCCAATAAAAAACACAACCTGACTAAACGCTAATGCTGGTGACCCTCGTGTACGTTCGTCACTAGATTTGTCTTCAGGCTCCATTTAGAAATAACTCTTAGGATTGATGGGGAAGTGAAAGTTTGAGAACGTGAGTGTACTGTAGCTTTAAATATGATCTGTAACATTAGTACAGATGGTCCTGTTCTGGGAAGTCGGTGCACTTTTCCGTGTGCTTGTTCAGCTGTGTTTGGATGGCCTAGGAGTTGGAGCCTTTTAAAAACTTCCTGTTCGCAACCACATGCCATGTTTATATTGGGAGGTCAGCCCTTTAAACCTACTCCCTCTACACACACTGTCCCAAACGAAGTGTTGTGGTCTGCACAGCCGGAGGTGTCCAAAATGGTTGTTTGGAGTTAGAGATTGCTTATGAAGGCTCTTCCTGTTTTTTGCTCCATTGACACGATCACCTCTGTATGATCCTACAGGACAAACTCTTATTGGATTTCACTTGCTAACACTAAGTTAGATTTGACAGTTTGTGTATCCTCTGTTTAACGGCACTTTGCCGACGCCTCTATTGTAAACGATGTATTGATGTCTTCCTGATTGCATTTTCAGATCGTTCAAATATTTCTCCAAGAAGAGAAAGCCGCCTGATGGCATCTATACCAGAGGAAGATGTTCTGGTGAAGGAGACGCTCAAGGTTCTTAGCAGAAAGAAATGCCTTCTGGTTGTCAATATGTGACATTAGTGGAGGCTTCTACTTCCTCCTTCTCCACTGTAATCTTATTAGACAGGCAGGAAGAGAGAAGAGAGAGAGAGAAGGAAGACTAAGCGCGAAGGCTATAAGGCTGGGACCCTAAATGCGTACGAGATTCCACCTCTGTATCCCTTGTGTATGAATAAACAGAAGTCAGTAAATCAGTTCTAAAGTTTGTTTTGCAGTCAAGTGTCACTTTAGTTCATATTTTCTCAGATACACACTATGCAAGCGCACCACCCAGATGCATCGAAGCCCTTTCTCACTGCTGCTGAAAAAAGTCGTAGAGGAAACCCTGCACCACCCCTTCTGCGATGGATAAATTAGGTGGTTTGTAAAATTGATCTCTCAAAGGCCAGCTTTGTGGTAATAATTAACAAATGATATCTTGCGCCCGGATATCACGTGACGTTCTAGAGCCAGGGACCCACTTGCTCTCAATCACTATACACACACACACACACACACACACCCATAAATACACACACTCAAGCAGTCGTAAACTGATGATAAGTGACACAATGACTGATGTGCTTTGTGTGTGTGCTGTGTGCTGGAACAGGAGAAATACTCAGGGAGTCTCTCGGTATTCATGCCGTGCGTCTCGTCGGCCTGGCAGTAAATAACGACGATGATGATCTCCATGATGATGATGATCTCATCTGCAACAGCCATGACAAGTACTTTGCCAACCAGTATAGCTTTAGATTCCTTTAGACTGGTGTATATTTGATCTCAAATAACCTCTCGTGTGTGTGTGTGTGTGTGTGTGTGTGTGTGTGTGGTAATGGAGTTGTCTTATCCACTTAGCAAGAAGTGTATCTTCTCTGTCTTAAGCCTGGACAGCTCTTAGACCTGATCTGAGGATGGCAGAAGCTTTGAAACACCTTTTGTTAGTTGTAACACCACTTAGCGAGTTGGTGTGTGTAACACTGCACATGTTTGCACGTGTGGGGTGTGGGGGTGGTGGGTGGGGGTGGAGGGGTGTTTGAGTAAATCAGTCCAGTGCAGGAGACTGAACTCAAACACATCCTTGCTGGTTTAAACGAAACTAATACAAACTGAAAGCATGTGAATAAACTGATTTTGTGTGTGTGTGTGTGTGTGTGTTAAACACTCAACTAACCACTTCCTGGTGGGTTTAATAGCCATTAAAGAGTGTGTGTGTGTGTGTTTCTTATTTAGAATGAGGGTTCCATCCACCCTCTCGTTGCTTGTTCTCGTTCTGTGCGCGTGTGTGTGTATGAGCGAGAATCTGTGGGTGTGTGTGGGTGGCTCTCTGTTTGTGTAGATTATTTTAAAGTAGGTACAATGGTGAGCGAGGGTCATCCAGATCTCAGACATGTTCACATACCGAATTGTTCTTCTCTTTTTTTTTTTATTCCAGTCACTGCCACACTCCATTTCTCTCCCCTCTGTCTGTCTCTCTCTTTTTTCTTTCTTCCCTTTCTCTCTCTCACCCTCTCTCACTCTCACCTATATATAGATAGAGATATATCTTTATATATATCTATAATTTTTTTTCTTTCCTCTCTCTCTCTTTCTTTCATCTCTCTCTTTCACTTTCTCTCTCTTTCTTTCCGTCAGTGTCTCTGATACTCTCGTTCCCCTCCCTGCTTTCTGTCTCCTGCTGCGGATGACGGTTACCCGTACAGCTGTTCAAAGCACATCATGTTTCATCTGTCGTGGTTCAGTAAGGGAATGCAGTGGGTGTTTAGTCTCCACACTCATCCTTTCGAGCCATATTTCCAAACAGTTTTCTCAAATGATTCCTGTTCGAGTAAACTACGCATTTGATTCTCCACAGCGAGGGCCGTCACCCGGTGGACCGTGGCTCGGATGTGGACTGAGCAAAGCGTTTCACAGAGCACGTGAAAGAATACCGCAGCAAATCCAGAAAGAGTACGGACAATACGATATGGTGGCCATTCATCCACCAAACGTTAAGTTTTAGTTTTCTAAGGATTAAGCAGCGTGGCTTCTGTAGTAGATTCTTTGTGCCAGTTCATCCAATTACATTCATTTATGTAAATTATTTAGCTGAAGGCAGCTCAGTGGACTTGGAGAACTGAAAACACGGCCTGTTTAAAAGATTAAAGATGACTGAACAGAGACGTTTGCGTTCAGTTAGCGGTCACATGCTTTCATGACATGATATTTCTGTATCTTTTTCCTATTTGTTTATTTTTCATATCTCCCACAGCTCCTCATCAAAATAGTTCTGACAAATTTGTTGTGAAGTAAAGCATTTAAATTGTAACCAGGCCCTGATCTGAGTGCAGGATGTTTGTTAACCCCTTTATTAGGCTTGATTAGACCTGACTTTTCATGCTTGCATAGATGTTGTAACAGATGCATGAACATGTATGCTAAGAAAATGGCCACAAGTCCCACGATTGACTGCAAAGGGAAGAGTGGATATCATAATGAATTAAATCTGACTGAGGTGTTTACTCGGAGGTCAGGGATAATTTGTGACAATATGACTTTCTCACCTCGTCTCCTTTTCCAAATGGAAAAACTTGCAGTACAAAGAAGGAGTAGACATAAGCACATGCTAATGCTGAGTATTCCTCTTTCTTAGCTTTCCTATTAATGGTTTTCAGTCGGGTTTGGAAATTTGTATGACTGTTTCACCAGATGAACTCGACATGAAGCGAAACGAGTCACCGCCCGAAATGAAAAGTTTCCTGTCCATTTTAAATGAATGAGCTTTTTCGCCATGTCTGGTCTGAGAAGCTCCTGCCTTTTGAACAGCGGAAATCAATCTTCCGATTTCATGTGGTCATTTAAAAGGAGACTCCCTTAACACAGCTGCTACACATTATTTGTTTATATTTGTTTGATTTCTAGCCGAGTTCATTAGGAAAGGTTGCGGGTGGGTAGAAAAAGAAATAACTAGCTGGAGGGAAAAAGCACTACATGGTTTCAGGTCCCAGCGCTGACGCGTTCACTTCGCTGTTTAGTCCGGCTGCCTTTTCCTGAAGCACAGCGCTGTGGAGATGCACAGGTTGGATTTTGGAGAGGTGCGGGTCACCTCCGCTGCATGCCTTCATGAGATTTTACCCACAACTACCCGTGATCCACAATTCAATATGTTGAAGTGTAAATCAGTCTTCACACACACAGACCCCCTCCCTCGCTCTCTCTGTCGCTCTCTCTGTCGCTCTCTCTGTCGCTCTCTGGTTCCTCTTATGAACTCTCTCCCTCCTGCTGTAAAGTTGTGCGCCAGAACTGTAGCCTGAGGTTGTATAATATTGAACATAGACTTATGTAACAGGAAATGTTTTATGGCATCTTGGCATGGTTGGATGAGTCCACTGTGGAAATGAAGGCCAATTTTCTGTCTCCTCACCAAAAAGGATTCAATTTTCAGCATTTTCATTTGATTGTGCTACAGGTTAAGGTTTAAAATGACAATTTCACATATTAGTAATAATTCAGCCTATGTGTAATCTTTAGAATGTGCTAATGTCATGATCTTTAAAATATGCAAACAAAATAACAAATTTAAACATTTGTTATAAATACAGTTTCCTGTATACTTTGATATTTCGCATGCGTGTGTGTGTGTGAGAGAGAGAGAGCTACCTGTGTGTAATGATTGTGACATGAGGCAATCTCTATTTTATGGATGTGACCTTTAAATTGTATTGACTTTCAAAATGTCTCGCTCTGTGTACACACTTGGCACTAATGAGTCCTTAGAATAGTTTTTCACGTGACCATATATAGACATGCAGTTATTCAATCAGCCAATCGTGGGGCAGCAGCTCAATACATAAGATCATGCAGATACAGGTGAAGTGCTTCAGTTAAACGTCCACAATGTAGGCTTCAACCACCTGAATGTTAGAATCACCTTTGAATCAACCGCCCCTCCGTTACCCCTCTTTTTCCAAGCGTGTATTAAAGCGTACGGTGTCAGTTGCCTGTGGTGCTCTTCCAAGTATTTACATTTACACTCCCTTGATTTTTCCATGCGAATAATAAGTATGAACCCAAATTTTGAAAAACAGAGGATTTCAAACTTTGTGCCAGCAAACACTGATTCCTCTTGTTTTTCTTCATTGGCTTCCCTTCTTTTTCTTAGTTGTGCTTCGGTGCTTTCTTCACGTATAAAAGCGCAGAAGCCGCCTTCTAGAGGTTTGTCCATTCTGGGCTACTGTAGTGGTGCAAAATGGCGGCTCCAGAGAGGTTGACCAGCTCCCTATGTAGGTTAAAGAGCTCATAGTTTGCAAAAACACGAAGATTTGTAGTTGCAGATAATTATACACTAATGAAAAATATACTTATGAATTCCAGGAGTATATTATGGGATATATACTCCATTCCTGCTAATGGATACCTTGAAAATCCTACATGGTGGACCTTTAACGGGGACGTGATGTCGGTGAAGTGGCACTGTTGTTGGTGCCAGACTGGCTGGTTTAAGCATTTCAGAAAGCACTGATGTCCTGGGAGTTGGAAAACAAAAGATATCCAGCTCTTGTTCATGAGAGAGGTCAGATTCTCATCATCCAAACTGGTTCAAGCTGAACAGAAGGCCATGGTATTAGCAATTACCACAATTAAATTGCCAATAATTGTGGCAAATGACCAATTTGGCAAAAAACATCAAGTAAGCAGCAGTTCTGTTGGCGGCGTCTTGAGGACAGAGAACAGAGGAGAACGATCAGACTAGTTCGGGCTGACCGAAAGCTGCAATAACTCAAATAGCTACTCTGTACAGCCACGATGAGCAGAAAAGCATCTCCGAATGCACAGCACGTCTAACGTTTAGGCACGTGGGCTGCAACAGGAGACGATCACGTGGAGTTCTACTCCTGTCATCCAAGAACAGGAATCTGAGGCTATAGTCGGACTGAATCTGGACAGGTGATGATTAGAAAAAGACCAAGCGACTGAGCCTGTGGGAACATTAATGCAGTAGGCCAACCTCGTTCTCTGGACACTCTGCATACTGTGCTTAGCTGTTGCTACATCCTGCAGCTTTTTTGGTGGATTCTGCACTAGACACTTCTTATATGCGAATATATAATTTACTTGTAGCATTATGGACGTCATCTCCATCACACTATAGTTAATCAGGGGTAACTAAAATTTACAGGAATAATAACCTCCTTAAAGAAAGCCACAAATATCCATCCATCCATCCATCCATCCATTATCTATACCGCTTTATCCGTCTGGGTCGTGCGGAAGCTGGAGCCAATCCCAGCATCTTCGGGCGAGAGGCGGGGTACACCCTGGGCAGGTCGCCAGTCCACCACAGG
>JAQQZX010000005.1:2844994-2857942 GCA_030068355.1 Notoglanidium maculatum | reverse complement strand
TTATTCTTAGCAGGGGACACGGAGGCCACGCCTCCGTTATTCTTAGCAGGGGACACGGAGGCCACGCCTCCGTTATTCTTAGCAGGGGACACGGAGGCCACGCCTCCGTTATTCTTAGCAGGGGACACGGAGGCCACGCCTCCGTTATTCTTAGCAGGGGACACGGAGGCCACGCCTCCGTTATTCTTAGCAGGGGACACGGAGGCCACGCCTCCGTTATTATTAGTGGACACGGAGGCCACGCCTCCGTTATTATTAGTGGACACGGAGGCCACGCCTCCATTATTAAGAGACAGAGGCCATACATCCACTATTAGCAAGCATACAGAGGCTATACCTCTGCTAGCATACACCGAGGCCATGCCTATATTAGTAACATACACTAAGGCCACACCTCTATTATATCCTGCACAAGTGTTTGTTTATGCAATGTGCATGCTGTGCTTTACCCATAAAACACTTGGTAGTGTGTGTGTGTGTGTGCGCTTGTGTGCGAGCACGAGAGGGAGAAAGAGAGAAATGGGTTTAGAGTCGTGACTATTAGACACTAATGAGACGCCCACACGCACTCCATCACTCCCTATGCACTGCTCTCTGTCTTTTGCTCTCAATATAGTATTACTACATTAAAGGGAAAAATCCCAAATCCCAAGTGTTTTTTAATAATGGAAAGAGCTGCATTAAAAATGACAATATTCGCAATCAAAGCTAATCCAGGAGGAAAAAAAGTGGAAAGGCCTGACCAGTCATGTGGCTGTGTGTGTATTCTTCTGATGGAAGACTCAGAAATCAACAGGTGGTGTCACGTGTATGCTCAAATCCTCTACTTCTGCTAACCTTTAAAGTATAGTTAACCGTATACTTAGATGTACTAAGTGTATGCACTTAGCCGTGTATAACAGTGTCACATGCACAGCTTTCTTTGGTAACAGTGATGCTTCTGTTCTGCAAAGACCCTGAGGAAATCTTCTGGAATGTTCTGGTGATGCATTATAAATTTCGGTGAGTAGCCACACTGATCACATTTTCTGATTTCAGTGTATTTGCTGTTTGAGAGACGTCTGTGTCAATAGGCTGATGTGAGAGTGCAGCATTAACACCTCGGTCTTATGGGGGAAAAAATGTAATTCTCACTTTCCAACTGGGCCAAAAATCCATTTCACTCTCTGAGTGGGAAATATGAGTCAGAATTTTGGGAGCTTTCTGACACCTTTTCATTTTTCTAGCTGAATTTGGAAGAGAGGCAAGTCCATACATGTGTGTCCAAGAAAATAAAGTCTTAAATAAGAATTTTTGTGTATATTTCTATTAAAGATTAGGAAGCCATTGTGAAAGTGCTTCACTAATATTCTAAGATCAGCTATAATAAAGTCATTATGTCTGGTAGCTTAAATATCACAATCCACAAGAGACGTTTTCACATAAGGTTTAAATCCTGCAACTGTTAAAGAACCAGACACTAAACCATCCACTGTTCAACTCGGTGTTGATTTAGATAAATGCATTTACCAAAATAAATGTACATCATGATTACTTTAAATATATTTGTAAAAAGTTTTCTCTTGTGCACGGCACGAACATCTGCTCTCCTCCCAAATTGCACATAAGACAGGACGCACGTCATCCGCTGCTGCTTCCGGCACATTGTTCGGTCTCCGGATGTTTACGTAAAGGTAGTAAAAAGGTGAACACTAAAGTGTGTTCCTTTGCTCTGCAGAGTTCCTGTTAGCAATATTGAAAGTGTTCTTGGTTGCTTAAAAAATCTAAAGCCTAATGTTCTTCCTGAGTGCAGACATTCTTGGTAAAGGATTTAAGCTTTACTCCCCCCCCTTCCTTTTTAAATATTGCTCTTTTTTTTTCTTTTTTTTTTAAACAAATATAAATGTTTAAGATAAAAATATTAAAATAACATCAGATTTATGAATATTGGGAACTTTGCAGGAACTTTTGCTTCCAGAATAGTACTTTCTACATTCAGCAAAAGATAAACAATAATACACACATGGTTTTCAGTTGATCTATTATTCATAAGCATTATTATGAGCATTATGACAGTCATAAGATGAAGTTGATCATTTTTACGTCACAATTTCCGTAACATCCTTTATTGTTCCTGTTTTAACATTTTACTAGGTCACTAACGTATTTGTAACATAAGTGACCAAAAACTAAAGAAATATTCCTCACACTTACTCACCATTCTAGTAGGAAGGGTGGACTTGCATTTCTTGACTCTGCTTTTCAAGCTGTCAGAAGGCGTGTTCGAAAGGCTGGGCCTCTTGATGCTGCCACATCCAGCTTCGAAGGAATAAACACAACGAGCCACGCTGACGTAGCGTCCCCGTCCGTCAGGTTTCCGAGAGACCGTGAAATGTTTACCGATTTCATGCACAGCGGCGTTAAACACACTGGATTCTCTTAAAAGCTTTCCGCCATCGTCGTGATTGTTGTCATGATCTGGATCTCAATCGAGATCTCTGACCTTCCATTCAAAGTATTTGCTAATCTCGAAAAATAAAACAAATTTCTGGTATGTAAAACGGACCTTTCTAAATTTCTAATATTACGTTTTAAAATAAATGAATAAAACAAAAGGATCCTTTTGCGATCCCATTTATACCCTGACCTAACCCCTAACACACACGGAACAGTGCTCTTTGCTGGATTCAGCGTACTAAACACCGGCTGGAGTCATTATTATTTAGACTTCATGTCATTCGGTTCATGTCAAACACACGTGTGTGTGTTTGATTTGGTGGGATTTGTTCGCCGCCTGCGTCTTCTCTGTACTTCCTGAGCGTCAGAAGGTGTTTAAGAAGCGGTCATTTGTAAACAGCCTTTCATGTGATGAACAGTTCCGAATGTAATGAAAACCTATATGCTGTATTGTAATGCCCCGACGGTGGGCTAGTGGACGCTTTCAGACATCGTTCCTGCTGTGGCTGAACGCCATTACCAATACAACTTTGTCATTTGTTCGCTTTAAAGGGTTAGAAACGGCGAAGCCGCTGCACGTACACCCACGTCGTAGTGGTTTCATATTTCAGCACTGAGCCTAACACAAGTGATGACCGAAGAGCTGCACGGTTCCTGCAATCATGAAATAAATGCAGAAAAAAACCAAATCCCTGCACAACACATTACTAACGCAACTAACAGCTGCATGGTGCAAGAACACCTGGGCAACACAAGCGTAATTACACTATTGTGGATCTGTCATGCGTGAATTAGCTACCATGTTCGGTTACATTGTGTTAGAACAGAGCAGCTGGTGCTCTTTTACGTCCATATTGACAAAGAGCTGATTGGGAAATAATTCTGTAGAGCGCTTTATACAATTCTTTATTTGGCAACTGTTCAAATCTGACATTTTTATGTTTATAAAAGACACTAATAAAGCAAACTGTGTTTCTGTAGTTCTCTTTAAATGGTGGGACATGTTGGGGCAATAACGGCACATTCGCAGTAGACTTGTAGGGTGAAGAATAAAAGTCGTTAAAAATGTGTTATTTAGAGAAATAAAAATGTATGTTAATATGGAGGGGTTTTCCTGTACATTCGTTTGATGTTTATGGAAGGAGTCTCCAGTATCAGGGCTTTTGTAACAGGAGATAACTTAAGTCCCAACACGGGAAAGTCTTCAGAATCGAGGTCTTGCTTTTTATTTATTTTTTGTCTGATTAACTGGGAGTGACCGTTGATAGCTGCTGTAACGTAAGTCACAATTAGAACGTGCTTGTTTTGCAGATGTTCCACCACATTAATAGTAACTATAAAAATAGGTATCAAATACAATGTCTTTTTTAATGAAACTGTGTGCAAGCTCGTATCTAAACAAATGGTTGCACTGATGCGCAATGTAGTTCTTGCGCGATCTGTCCTTGCAGATATGGAGCATTTATTTGCAATAATAAAGGGTTCTCGTGTTTAGGGACCCATAAGCAGGACCAAAAAAATGCACGTATTTATTTATTTATTTATTTATTTATTTATTTCACAGTTACCTGGTACTGGGCATTTTCGACTTGGTTCTTATTTGGGACGGAGTTTCGGTTCCCAACTCTACAGGCGAGTGACCGTTCCGATAACATTCCATTACTTAAACATTCCGTTACGACATTCCATATCCTTAAAATGGGAAAACGTTTCACCTTCCGGGTTTTTCCTGCAAACCTGATGCCTGATCGGAATCTGAGAATCGCTCAGCTTCATCACGTTAACCATTAGGAGCATCTCACTTATAGCTGTACACCTGTGATTGTTATTAAATCACGGGAGTTCATTTTAAATGCAAAAATGATCACTCTTGGTCACAGCGTTAATCATGTGCTACACGCGCTTCAGTCTTTTAGTCTGAAAAACTACTACAAAAACTCTAGTCTCCACAGAGACTTCCGCCGAGTCGTACATGCCTGATCTAATGCAAAGAGAGCTTGGTAATGAGCTGCTGAGCTCAGCTTAGTGCGACAGCGCAGACGAGTCACTAAATCACACGGGGCAGGTGTGGAGCTGAGGAACACAGCATTTATTTATAGAAACCTGAAAAGAGGAGGATTCGGCTTTTTATACAGATCAGGTGAACGTTTCAGTCTGAAGCTAAAAAAAAACAAAACAGTCCGATTATTTTTTTCATGCCTAATAATATTTCACTTCCTATTTCCTTCCTTGTTTCTTGTACATTAAATGTTGTCCATGTTCAAGCTGAGCAGAGCAGAATTGAACAGTGTGGATTGTAAGCAAACAAGTAAAACCTGTAAAAATGCGCTGTTTACAATAAAAACTAGAAGCGCACTCGGAAAGCGCAGACCTGTGCCAAGGACAACAGCCGACTCTTCTATGATCTGCAACTCTGCAACCGCAGCCACTTTATGTCTGGATATATTTTCAATGGAGCCGTCGTATTTCTACATTGGCTATGTTTTTGCCACTATTGAACTTTACTGCCATCTACTGGACTGTAAGATGCATGGCATTGTTGAACGCAGACTTCTGCCAAGCCCAAATACTGTATCTTGCAACGTTCGAGAAACTAAATCTGAGGATCCGCACCTTGACTCGGATCCACGCCAAAACTTAACGGGTTCTTCCTTGACCCGTGCTACACCCTTCCTCCAGGGTTTCTGGAAATCAGTTTATTCAAACCTGCTTACAGACAAACAAACCACACTGAAAACATAACCTCCTTGGCGGAGGCAGAAGAGTTCCATTTTGGTTACAAATGAAGATGTAGCTTAAAGATCCACATCGATCTATAACCCACTGGTGGAGAGCTATAAAAGAAAACAAAGTTGAAGTTGCCCAAAATAAACAAGGCTAAAAAGTGGTAGCTAACAGTATTTATCTCAAAAGTATGACTAGTAGACTGTGCATCGGGATGTAAAATTTCTCCCAAAGAAAATGACCAAATGTTTTGGCTGTAAATAGTCATTCCTTCACTTTCTCTTGATGTTAATTCGACAGAAAAATGCAGCTTGTTACCAAGAAAATGCAAAGTAGTCCTCCATCTTGAAGACCTCTCTCTGACTGCTACAGTGTCTGACATTGGAGACGCCGTCGCAAAAAACGTTCATTACAATAAATCCCTTTATTATTTGGCTTAGTTTATGTGGAGCATCCGGCAGAAGTCCCAGTTTAAGTCATTACTGTAGAAACTGTAACGTGTTCGAATGAATATGTTGAACTACATGTGGGATTTGTCTCGCAGCTGGAAGTACCGTCAGAGCTGCTGTTCTAGAAAATTAATCCACACCTCCTGACCAATCGGATTCTTATTCCACTTATACACCAAGTGAACTGGCAACAATTACCATCTTTAATGTATTAATTAACCAAACCTTGTGCTTGCGTCGCACCGACGCTGAAGACTCCTTCCGTAGGCGTTACAGAAAAGGAAAACTTGCCGGCACTAGTGTAAGAGCTGCTGTTCTTGGAACTTAATCCAAACTTTCAAGGCTCAGTTGCTGAAATTCACAAAAATGTCAGCTATAATGCCGAAATCTTGAAAATCGATGCGAAGTAGCTGTAATGATTTTAGTTTTGATTTTGTTGTCCGAGATAAACATGATGCTGAAAGTTATTTGTTATTGGTTCGAATTAGCTGATATGCTGAACTTGAGACAAGTGCTTTGCATGCTGAAGAAAATGATCCCTTCGCAGATATAATTTAAACAATCGGTGACTTGAATGCGGGATGATGGGGAAACATTGCAGAGGTTTAACCCCTGGCCTGGCTGCATGTGTTTTGCATCCATCTGGAAGATACAGATATTATTGCGAATATTAAAAAAAAAGTTGTAGAAATATTTCGATTTCTTACAGCAGATTTTGGAAGCGGTGCAGTAAATCAGTATTACAACCTGCCGAAATGGTTTAGTGTTCAAGACAGATCTCGCATCATTTCGAAGTGGATTACGAGTTTTATAATGGTGTGTGTGTGTGTGTGTGTGTCTGTGTGTGCGAACTCCCGGTGGAAAAGTGAGGTAGTAAGTGCTTTTTCTGTCTGTATAAATTTGATTTGTAAGCGCTCTAATGCAGGATAATGGCTTCTCAGTTTTGATTTTCACAGCAGTATGTGAGTTCCACACGCCTCTGCCATTGGTACTTTAAGAGAGGTGTGTGTTTGGGGGGGGATGTGCGACAGGCTTTGATATCGCTTTTCCATCCCATCTCTTTTGAGGTCAACGTCTCTGAAGAGCCAGTCTCGCTCATTAATTTTTCAGCACTCTGCACTGCTTTGTGGCACAGCTGGGTTGCCATGTTACTCGATGCCCACTAGCGTTAGCATCTGAGCGCTTGTCTTAGGGGGGGAGGGAGCAATCAGTGTGTGTTTGGGTTCAAAGCTTTGAATCAGACTGAACACGTTTAGACCCGCGCAATTGGGCGTCTGTGGTCTGCAGCTAAATGGTGCAGTGCATTGTGGGGGATCAGAGTCTAGGATATGAAACCTTTGCAGAAAATTCTCCAGATCAGTTTAACCATTGTTTTTGTATAGTTTTTCAGGAGTTTGTTAGCTAAAATATACACCTTACAGCCAAAAGTATGTGTATACCTGACCATCACAGCCATATGTGGTCCTTCACCAAACTGTTGCCACAAATTTGGAAGCACACAATTGTACAGGATGCCTTTGTGTGCTGTAGTATTACAGTTTCCCTTCACTGGAACTAAGAGGCCCAAACCTGTTCCAGCATGGCAATGCTCCTGTGCACAAAGCGAGCTCCATGAAGACATGCTTTGCCAAGCTTAGAGCAGAAGAACTCGAGTGTCCTGCACAGAGCCCTGACTTCAACCCCACTGAACACCTTTGGGATGAACTAGAACTCCGAATGCACCCCAGATCTCTTCTCCCGACATCCGTGCTTGAACTCAGCAATGCTCTTGTGGCGGAGTGAACACACATCCCCACAGTCACGCTCCAGAATCTAGTGGAAAGCCTTCCCAGAAGAGTAGAGCTTTTTATAGCAACGAAGGGGGACTAAATCTGGAATGGGATGTTCAACAAGCACATACGGGTATGGTGGTCAGGTATATCTGATTGGTCTGTTACTGAATTTCACGGATTATTTCCATGTAACAGACTGTTCCTAACATAATCGATAACATCTGTAAACAGCCTTAATGTAACGAAGTGCTGACACTGGAGACTCCTTCCGAAATTAAACAAATTAAATAAAATATTAAATATTATATATATATAAATATTAAATAAACATTTCATCAGAGGAAATGTAAGAAATCCATTAAGCATTGCGCAGTATTGGTGTATTGGTAAAAATAAGCAGTAGGGTTCGGTGACTTTCTTATCTCTAACGTATGAACTGCAAAACAAGCTATGCGTACTGCAGCATCAGTGCACGGCCGACTGCAGCGTCTCCTCTCAGTGAGATCATCCGTGTAATTTCAGAAAGGAAGAAGCAGCCTCCGCTTTAGTCTTGTACTTTATAGAGCTCAAATTGCTGGAATCGACATTAATCACCCACTGGCTCGAGTCCTGCAATTATCATATTGTATTATTGCTGGAGAGAGAAAATGTGTGTGTAATGTTGACGTCTAGTCTGCTTACCGTAGTCCTTTTGGCAGCAGAAGTCTTGCTTATTATTCATAATCTCATTCAGAAAGCGAATACACGCTTTTAACATCACACAGTAGCTGAATTGAAAATGAACTGAACAATAACACACACTCTTGCTAAGTGACTCAGAAGTCAAGGGTCACCAAGCTAATGGGGTGATGTGTTAAACTAGCCAGATGCTACTACTCTTTTGTGTTCCCAGAACATTCTACAGTTAGGACACTGAGGTAACGCGTGCGTTTATATGGTTAGTCTTGTAAGGTTAACATTAGTAAGCTAGTTTAGTATAATACATCATGTGACCGTAAACAGATGATGTAGACCATTATCCATATGTGACATGTTTGTTTACAGGTTTCACATATAATACAGGGTCCCCCCCCCCGTGATATCAAATGAGAACTGCAGGTAACATCAATATGAGCAAACACAAAAATGAATAGTGTTTAGATCTAGTTTAAATCTAAAAGTATTGTTTGGTTTGGAGTTCTTGCCGCACGGTTTATGCAAGAGGAGAGAAATTCTTAAATCGCAGAGCTCCATCAACAAAGCAGCGAGTAAAAGGAAGAATAAAATCAAGGAAGAAATACAAAAAAGTGCAGAATATAAAGTAAATAAAGAGAGCTGCATATTGAGCTATACAAGTATGTTGTATTGCATCATTTTGCATTGTTGGCTTAAAGTTTGTCGACACCTGACCTTCACACCCATATGTGGTTCTTCCCCCAAACTGTTGTTCAGTACAGAATGTCTGTGTATGCTGTAGCATTACGAGTTCACTTGAACTAATGCTCTGTCCACACTTTTATGGTTTAGTTTTAAAACGCATCACTTTTGCTACGTTTACGCCTGCCGTCCATACCACTCTAGAGCTTTTGAGCCCTTAAAATGGAGATTTTTGGAAATGCTGCTGGGCCCAGTTTAATTTAGTGCGGCTGAAGGAAAACGGAGGCTTTTGGAAACGATGACTCGGACACCCGCGTTCTCTAGCTGATTTTGTACGACGACGTATCCTTCCCTGATTCATTACGCTTCTTAGCACGTGATCGTTTTCCGGAAGGAAACAAACTACATCAGCCTCGACTACCAGTGGTGAATTCAGCATGGTTAACGAATTATAATCGTTGCTGACCTTGTTGTCTTTGTTAGCAGCTGTTGTGCAGATAAATTCTGCATGTTATAATGCTACAACTGTCTACATGTGCAGGAGGCAAGCTATTATTTGAGCGATCTGCAACTAAGCAACCACCTGCAGAGGAGGCAATCTTCCTGTTTATACCCGCATGCACATGCTCAGTGTACGTAAGTGGTCATGTGACATGCATTTCAGTTAGTATGGACGGAGATTATTTCTTATAGATAGCTAAGTTGCTCATTTGGACAGAGGTCGTTTTTGTTTTATGACGCGTCTTTTAAAACTAAAACGTATTAAAATGGACATAGCCTAAGGGCCCCATACCAAGGTTGGAGTGGAAGAACTGTACATTACTGAGGATAAATTAACATAATGGAGATGGAGGTTGTGTTGCAGTACATCATGGTCCATCACACTGACCGAGAGGGCTGTAAATATTCTGTCGAAGTCCATTTTTATCAGTCGTCTTTTTTGCTGATTGAAGAATCCTTTAGAATTAATCTATTGAAAAAAAAAAAAAAGAATTTGTCAGTAAAGAGCTTGCGGTATCCAGAAGACCAAGATTTAAAGATTCTTGCCTACTTCTGATTAGTGTCCACAGCGAAATGTACCCAGGTTGTCTTGAAGCCTTCTAGAAGTGTAAAGGGTCATGCCTGCGAGTGTGGTTTCAGCCTATGAAACAACATTAAAACCCGACTCAGACGTCATCTGACTGAGAAAAAGGTGTTGGATGTCATGACCGGTGCGTCAGTGAGACTTCAGCTAATGGAGCTTGATTACAGACATGCAAGTAAACAGGACATTGCTAGCTAGGACTACAGTTTAGCTCCATCGTATTGTAAAGAAACAACATGATTACTGCACATTTCAAACCTCTGAAATTCAACTCCAAAAGCATTTCCAAAACAGGAGGTCTTGTGGGGTGTTGCTGGTATGCAGTGCATGGTGCCTACCAAAAGAGGTCCATGGAAGGCGACTGATGAACTAGCAACAGTGTCATGGGCACCCAGGGCTCGTTAATGTGCGAGGGGGATGAATTCTAGCCCTTTGGGTTCTACAGAAGAGCTACTGTACCACAAACTGCTGAAAAGGGTAATGCTGGCCATGATGGAAAGGAGTCAAAACACACAGCATGGGCACCCTGACGATGCACTGACCCCTGTCCACCGCCGATAGTGCCTAGAATGGGCACATGCGCATCAGAACTGGACCATGGCATGATCGAAGAAGAATGGCCTGGTCTGATGAATCACGTTTTCTTTTACATCATGTGGGTGCGCATGCGTGACTTACCTGGAGAAGAGATGGCACCAGGATGCACTATGAGAAGAAGGCAGGTGTGATGTTCTGCTGGGAATCCTTGGGTCCTGGCGTTCATGTGGGTGTTACTTTGACACGTACCACCTTCCTAAACATTGTTGCGGATCAAATGCACCTCTTCATGGCAACGGTATTCCTAATGGCAGTGGCTTCTTTCATCAGGATAATGCACCCTGGAACACTGCAAAAATTGTTCAGGAATAGTTTGAGGAACACGACTTGGTGTTGACTTGGTCTGCAAATTCCCCAGATCTCAATCCAAAGGAGCATCGGTGGGACGTACTGAACAAGTAAGTCCGATCCATAGAGGCCCCACCTTAAAGGACTTGCAGGACTTGAAGGATCTGCTGCTAACGTCTTGGTGCCGGATACCACAGCATACCTTCGAAGGTCTTGCGGAGTCCATGCCTCAACGAGTCAGAGGTTTTTTGGAGGCACAAGGGGGACCTAGACAATATCAGGCAGGTGGTTTTACTGTTATGGCTAATCGGTGTATATATCGTCACAGGGAGTTATGAGAAGTTAAAGAATGACACATTTCCTACCGAATAACAGTTTAACTAATAAAAGGTTAACTGTGAAATGAGTTTATTCAGCCAGAGCGCATAATTCTCACAGCAGACTGGATGAATGTAAATGATGCCATCTTGGATTTGCTGAAACTGTCAGCTTTCAGAAGGACTATTATTCATAACAGCTAGCAGTTAATCATTTCACTTCCTGTTTCTTGTTTCTTTTATAAGACATGTTTAATATGAACAAATTAGTTTCAGTAATATTGAAGCAGTATTATGCTGATATTAAATTTTCACCTCACAATACTTTATTGCCAGATATGAAATTATAATGAGTTTTTGTAAAATGATTATGAGCAATTTGCATACTGAAATTAAAACGGTGGCAAAAAAAGCATTTGTGAAGGTTGAAGGTGTGTCCAAAATGATTCCCTATCTGATGTCGTGCAGGCAACAAAATGCATTCTGGGTATCATTTAATCATTAGCATTCGTTATTGGGACACCAACCAATTGTACACTGATTATTTCATAACCGCATTAGATATTCTTCTTTATTTTTTCATATGTGATGACGCCTCAATGCCCTACAATGCCTTCTTGCATAAATATTCCCCCCCCTTTCCTTTTTCACATTTTGTAGTGTTACCTCCTGGTACTGAAATGGATTCGGTCAGATGTAAATATTCCACGTATTTGACTGTTATTGTGATCTAAAGGTTAATTAAACATAGCAGAAATGTGTTGCTGCATAATTATTCACCCCCTGGATTAGAACTTGGTAGTTACATCTGTGAGACTTGCCTCTTTCAGCTTTACACATCTGTTTTCTGATATTTCTGCCCATTCTTCTTGGCAATCTTGCTCAAGCTGTCAGATTAGATAGAGACTGTAAGATCACATTTAACTTTGACATTTCTAGTCGCCCAGAATCTTTCAGAAACCGTATTTCAGACATTTATCGTTAATGGCACAATGAGATTTTTTTCACTGGCCCTGTCGCTCTGAGTGTAGCGTGTGCCGTTATGCTGTCCTGTTGTCATGGTATTAAATATCCAGCAACATTAGCTGCTCTTTCTGAATTTTAATGCGTTAAAGGATGAAAGGGCTGCAGTGAATGCCTGTTGTTTCAGTTTCTTAGCTATGAAGGATGAAGGAATAAGCCGGTTTGCTTATTTATTTATTTTTAACACAAAGCCGCATGTTGTCAGGGCGGTGGTTCAGAGGAAGGTACTCTGCAGGTAATTCTTGATTTTGATTAGATTTCAGTTCAGAGCGGTATGATGGGATTCTAAATGAATTCTTATTGCATGTTTCTATAGTTTATGGTATGATCTAGTATTTTAATCTTTATTAGGGCTTTTAGAATGCATTAGACGTTTTGAAATTTCCTATGTACATATTTCAGATTCAAAATTTGAAAATGTATGACTTTTCTGGTTGAATGTAAAAAGCGATGTGTAGTAGCAGTCAAAGCTACTCATTCATAGGTTTCTCTTTATTTTGACTATTTTCTACATTGTAGAAAATTAACAGGTGGGCCTCGTTTAAAGTTCGTTGGTGGGACGTCTTGCCTTCTGAACGTGTCGGAGATCATCAGTTGTGTTGTGTCGAGGTAGTGTTGATATGCGGTAAAACTAAGGAAAGAGAAAGACAGTCCATCATTACATGAAGTGTCTTAAGTAATGTGAATTAGAATGCGTGTCCAAACTTTTGACTGCTACTGTATGTACCAGTATTGTACTGATTTTCATGAAGCACTTACTGGAACTGGCTTTCATTTGCAAACTGGATTCAGTGATCTACAGATGTACACTACCGGTTAAAAGTATGGACACGCCTTCTAATTCAATTATTTCTTTATTTTTATGACTTTAAAAGAGACTGGATAATGATGGACTGTTGTTT
>JAQQZX010000005.1:2827799-2841731 GCA_030068355.1 Notoglanidium maculatum | reverse complement strand
CCCTCTCTCTCTCTCCCTCTCTCTCTCCCCGCCCCCCTCTCTCTCTCTCTCTCTCTCTACACAAGACACATAATGGCTTTCTGGATGCAGATCAAACTTCTGAGAAGAAATCTCTGTTCTCAAAATCTGTCTTCTATAGGCACTTATTTCGCTTGTTTGTTTGTTTTTTTGTTGTGATTTATTCCGAAACCTTAAAATGTCTATTTTCTTTTGCTCATTTCTGAATGAAAGGAGAAAGCCGACCTCTTCAAATTGTACACGAATGCAGATTATTTTCACGCATTAAAATGTGCAAGTGTTACAAAGCTCATTATATATGCGCATATTTGCATATCACACATCGATTTTGCAACAAATGGTTGTAGCTCCTCCTGATTTATTTATTTATATTTATGCTTGATGGACAGGCATCGGAATAACTTCATTTCATTTCATTATTTAAGATTATATCTGACAGGTTCTGTTATCATGTCACAAAAAGTCCAAAGTCTACGCAGCATGTTTAGTTATATTTCCTGTGCCTTGGCGAAAAAGGCATGTAATTAACTTCAGTTATGTGCTCTCATTCTGCCCGTTGCTTCAGTCAGGTTATCTGTCGTGTGTGTGTGTGTGTGTGTGTGTGTGTGTGCGCGTGTGTGTGTGGATACTGATGTAAATGAATGCCCCAAGACAAAAGTAATGCTGTATTAATTTCACTGATACAGGAGTTCTTGTATTCCCGATGTCAGGTCTGCAGAGCACACACACACACACACACACACACACACACACACACACACACACACACAAACACTGCTGAACGTGAGCATAGCCTTCTGTGGTGTGAGCGCTTGTCTCCGGTGCCTTACTGAGTTCTGCTTGGTGTGTGTGGTGTTTGTCAGGTTTTGGGTGTGGTTTGTTAGGTTTTTGTTCATGGGTATGGAGTACTAAGGTCAGGGTATGGTGTTCAGGGTTAAGGGTACTGAGGTTTTGGGTGCCAAGTTTGGGTTAGGGTTATGTGTAATGAAGTTAGGATCAAGGGTACCATGTTTTGGATTAAGAGTACTGTTTTGGTGAATAAGGTCCGAGCAGTTGGGTTTATTTGTTCATCTACTCTAATACATAGGCAGTTAACGTAGATAAGCATGCGTGTGTGTGTTGCGTGTGTGTGTGCGTATGTGTGTGTGTGTTGCGTGGTCACTGGGTAACTCGGCTCATGAGTTGGAGTTTCCTTCGAAAGTTCTGGTATTTCTTTCCGCCTCACTCACCCGTCCTCTCTCTCCTCTCTGACACACATACACACTCAGTTAACCATTCATATTTGCATTTCCCCTTTTTCACCCTCTGAGTGAGTGTGTGTGTGTGTGAGTGTGTGGGCGCACCAGCTGCGAGTCCGTCACAGGTCTCTGGTGTCAGCAGTGGGCTCGGACATGTGGAGGCATATCTTCCGTACTAAACAGCGCGTGCCTCAGGCAAGTTTACTCCGCTCTATCCATCCACTTAGGAAAGAGAGGGAGAGAGGGAAAGAAGAGTGGAGTGAAACCGAATCGAGAACTCATTACAGCATGTGGTTAGGCAGGTAGCTACACGTTAGCGTTACATTAGAAATCGGAGAGCTGCTGTGTGTGTATGTGTAGGAAGCCGTGTATCAGATGTAGGACAGGAAGCACCTGTAGCTGCTTTTTCTTTGACCTGGAAGGATCTCACCTGTTTAATATTCACCACACTTCATTTTGCTTAAACAAAACCCTCTTAAACGCTTCAGCATGCACGTCGTCACCTCAGCGCTAGCACCCCAGTGAGCACCTCCTGCAGATAATGGTTCTGAGATGGGCGTTAGTGGGTCGCATGTTTGTGCTCTAGATGGAGACGAGTCTTCTGAGAACAATGTAGTGCCGTGTCTTCCTCTGACTGTGGAGCTGAAACTTTAATTTGCATTTATAATGGGTGTGTTTGACTTGTTTTACTTGTATAACTGCAACTTTTGAGGTTAGTCATGTGGTCAGTTTGAAACCAACGCGATTTATTTATAGTTACAAGCGTCGTTGTTTTGCATGTCAGATAGGACTGTTGCATTATTAACTGTAGATGCTTTGGATTAGTATGGTTTTTATAAGTAACTGGATTTCGGGGATTAGTAGGTTTTTTTTAATTTGGTGACTGGTTGGTGTTGGGGATTAGTAGTGTTTGGTATTTTTTGATATCTGGGATTAGTAGGTGTTTTTTTTTAGTAAATGTTGGTGCTGGAGATTATAGTTTGTTATAGATTATAGAATAGTTTTGCACGAGTAACAGGTAGATGTTGGGGATTGGTAGTTTTTGGAATAACGTTCTGTTTAAGGATTTCTTGTGTTCAGATAAGTATCAGTATATTAGGGATTAGGGGTTTTTGGATTAACTGTTGATGTCGGGGATTAGTGGTGTTTGGCTGAATGACTGCCGATGTCGGGGATTAGTGGTGTTTGGTTGAATGACTGTCGATGTCGGGGATTAGTGGTGTTTGGTTGAATGACTGCCGATGTCGGGGATTAGTAATTTTAATATTGTTTGGATTAGTAACAACAAATGCTATGGTTGTGGAGTTTTTTGTTGTTTTTGTTTTTTTCTTGTGTGTTAGTGACCCTATCTGTTTGGACTGCCGTGAGTGTTTCATAAAGAGGAAGTGTGTTTTTCTTTTTCTTTCTTTCTTTCTTTTTTTTTTTAAAAAGTGTGGCTCAATCACACACGCAGAATAACTTCTAGCTTCTTAATTCCTTTCCAACACCAGTGTTTGCACAGCTTACATTTTACTCACAGCTTAACTTGAATTAAAATTGTGAATTTGAAAGTGTTTTTGTGTTTCGCTCCAAACCGAACGCACTCAAGTGTTGAAATAACAGAAGAAACACAGGAAGCGGTACCTTGAGCAAGTTTTGTACCGTCACACCTCTCGGTTTAAGTAATGTGATGGTGCTCATGTAAACAGAGCTGTATACCACACTCTAGAGTTTGAAAGAGTTTTCACAAATTTCACAATTTATTTGCTGAGGAAAAATTCACAAGGCTTGATGAACACTTCAAATATGACCAGCTGATAAACGCTACGTGCTTGATTTTATTGCGCAGTCATTTCAGTGCTACTTTTGTAAATGAAGCCCCAGTTAAAATCGGCACAAGCTTGGATATGCGTACAATGCGTTTACAGGTCATTTACGGCCACATTGTGTGGATTTTGTGTGTTGTACATTTTGGGACGTTCCTCAAAACGATGTTCAAGTGAGAAGGCTAAATAGACATGGATTCAGGACAGAGCACATCTGACTGCTTTGGTAGAAGAGGAGTGATGAGCACAGGAAATGCTCAGACATGTCGAAACCGTTTCACTCTTCTTTGTCTCTTATTTGGTGAAAATAGGAAATAAGTGATGAGGCAATAGTGGTCAGTGTTCTTGCACGTGTGCGTGCATCATAAAGAGAAATGACGAGTCCTGTCAGGATGCAGGGGGGATGTAGAAGCTGATTTTCTTTCTGACATGGTGCAATTCTTCCTTCAGAAAGAGTGTGACATCACGTGGGTGGAGAAGAACTTTGCCAATATTAACAGGAAGGTAAGAACACACACACACACACACACACTGTAACTGTGAGCTTTAAAAGATAGAAAGATCCCTTTTTTTGGTTTTATCTTCATTTGCTGATTCATTCAATGATTATATTAGTTTTAGAAATACGTTTTATGTGAATAAGCATCACAGGTAGAGCTCTTTGACATGAGAAAGCTATCTAGTCATGTGATCACACATTGTTTAAGCGTTTCGTTTTTTTTTTTTTTTAATGGTGATGAGCCAAAAGAATATAAATTATCGGGACGAAGTGATGCCGCTCTTACAACTCTCACGTCCTACGACAAACCCAACCCTCCACACTTTGATTGGCTAGTAGCTACGACGCTTCCTCTGCAGAATAATTACCACTCGCTGGTCCATTGCGTGGAATTGGACCTCACCTAGCTCTAGCACCTTGATGGAGTCAAGCCAAAAGTCCAACAGATGGAGAAACTTCTGTGTGTTTCATCCTAAATAAGGGTGTTACGTGCATTGCTTCATGTCACACAGCATGTCAGTTCAAGTTCGTGGATAGGGTTAAGCTTCTAGGAGGGGGTGTATGAGGTCCAGCACCAGCCCCTGTGACTTTTACTTCTGCAGGTCTTCGTGAGCTGCATTTACTCTCTGCATCACCCTCACAATCAGTTTGTACTTAACTGTGTAGTTGTGTAAACTGTCCTGTTCATCCACTCTCGTTTATCGTGTTTCTCTGCGCTCATAGGCGTTGGGAAGATGACTGCAAGAACGTTGAGGGCCACCAGCAGGTCATGCAGACGTCGAGCAGACATAACGTTAAAACCACTGACAGATGAAGTGTATCACATTACAGCTGAACCTGGAAGGGGTGGAATATATTATACAGCATGTGAACAGTCAGATCTTGAAATTGATGTGTTGGAAGCAGGAAAAATGAGGAAACGTAAGGATCTGAGTGACTTTGATCAGGGCCAACTTGTGACGGCTAGACGACTGGGTCAGAGCGTCTCCAACCTGGCGGGTCTTGTGGGGTGTTCCCGGTATGCAGTGGTCAGCACCTACCTAAAGTGGTCCAAGAAAGGACAGCTGGTGGACCAGTGACGGGGTCATGGGTGCCCAAGGCTCATCAATGTGTGTGGGGAGTGAAGGCTAGCCTGTCTGGTCCAATCCCGCAGAAGAGCTACTGTAGCACAAATTGCTGAAAACATTCACGCTAGCTATCCGAACACACAATGCATTACAGTGGCTGCAGATTGGTCAGCGTCCTCTGGGCAACACGTACCACCTGCCTAAACACTGTTGCAGACCAAGTAAACGAAATTCCTAATGGCAGTGGCCTCTTTCATCAGTACAAGGCGTGCTGCTACACTGCCCAATTTTTTCAGGAATGGTTTGAGGAACATAAAGAATTCAAGGTGTTGACTCGGCCTCAAAATCCCCCAGATCTCAATCCGAATCCGATCTGTGAGGCGTACTGGAGAAAACAAGTCCGATCCATAGTGGCCTCGCCTCGTCACTTACAGAACTTATAGGATCTGCTGTTAATGTCTTGATGATACCACAGCACGCCTTCAGAGGTCGTGTGGGATCAGTGCGGTTTTAATGTCCCAAGGAGGACCTACGCAGTATTAGGCAGGAAAAGTCGAATCCACCTGGCTGTTTAGCGCTCAGTGTTCTTGTAGACAGCTTTGTAATACCTACGAGAGCAGCACGACACGAACAAACAGGACACCAGCTGTAATGAACAGCATGATAAGCGAAGGGTAACTGACACTCACACGGTCTCATCTACGATGATAAACTCAGATAAGAATTAGAACGACCACGGAACGGTTTCTGTCCGATTTCTTTTTCTGAGAACCGTAATCTTTAATCTGAACCAGAAACTTTAATCATGGTCTAGCGCACACAAGCGAGGCTCTATACCGGCTTTAGCGGTCACGCTAATGAGTTCATCCTCCTGCATCGGACTTTTTTCAAATCCGCTCCGAGTGAAGACACCGTGGATGTGATATAAAACACACATTACATTTAAGCATTTAAGATACTTGCAAGCTCCCATCACTGTGTGATCAGTAAAAGTGTTTAAAAAGCTGGTGTAGCTTTAAACCCTGGGTGAAATGGAAGCAAATCTTTTCGCACGTGTGTGATGCCCGAACACCTCAGAACCACTTTTACTTCTCCATCGTCAGTCTTGTCCTCAGCAAGACTTTCAGATCAAAATTATATTATGCATATGAGAAATGGAGATGATGAAACCTGATAAAGCCTACAGTGATGGTCATCGACGTAAAGTAAGAGAGTGTGTGTGTGTGTGTGTGTGTGTGTATGGGGGTCTTGTTGGCAAAAACATGCAGTGCACACTCACACTGGACAAAGAGCTAGAGTGAGCAAAGCATTATGGGATAGATAGATTAATTTATTTCACCTTCTCCTCTATCAGCTTCACTGCATTTGGGACACAGCCAAGCTTGTGGGTTTAAGCAGTGTCTTCTTTTTCACTCTTCTCTTTCTTGTGTTTTGGTTTTTTTTTTTTTTTTTAATTCTTTCTCTCCCAGTCTTGTTCTGCCTCTCTTGTGCGTTCTCTCTCTTTCTCTCTCTCTCTCTCTCTCTCTCTCGCGCTCTCTCTCTTCCTTCCTGTTCCACTTCCGCTCATATCTTTCACTTTTGGCACTCATGCAAACTCATACACAAACCCTCTCTCTCACACACACACACACACACGCCCTTCGGCACGGCTGCGCTCAGATGGCTTTACATCGGGCAGATCGAGGCGATGGAGAGATGTCCGGGCTAGCAGAGACATGACGAGATGGAGGGAGAAAAAGAGAGACGGAAGTTTGGATTGAGGCAGCTACTGACGCTCTACCTGTTCAAAAGGCATCAGAATAAAGCGCTAGCGAAGGTCGCAAACGGCGCTTGTCCTAGAACTGAAACTAGCAGCATCAAAAGCTCGACCGCGTCAAGCACAGCGTCCGAATGGGAGCAGAGACAGTGGACGGTCAGTACAAACGCACACTGGCGCTTTAATGCCATACCATGGAGCTCCGAAGGCCTCGTTTGCCCTCGGCTTCCCCTTTCAAGCCAATTTCTGGCTGAATTTAATTGAAACGAACTGGCTGTTGGGGAAATTCTGTATGCAGATGCTCGTAGGTGGTTCCTTTTATTTAAAAAGTCATGCAGTGAACGTGTGAAATGAGCTGTCTAAGCTATAAGTAAAAATCCTCAGCAGCCTCTTGGGTGTTTAGCTTTTTTTTTAGGACTTTTTTTAAACACTCGGTGGTTTTAATTTCTTCTCAGTTAAATGTAGAACATGTGAACTTGTGTGTGTGTGTGTGTGTGTGTGTGAGGTTGCTGTGTGGTGTGAAGTTGCTGTGTTATGCTTTGCCAGCTCGTGCGTCTGTGCGCAAGTGTGGAAAGCGTTTCTCCACTGTGGTTTAGGTGATGTGATGCAAGGCTTTGGTCAGACTTTTTAGCTGGAATTTGCCCGATGAGTCGGCTCTTTAAACGTCTGACGTATTTCATGGTACCACACACATTTTCAAATTGCAATAAAATTCCAACTTGTAACAATGCGGTGATGTCATTTGCTGATAGTATTGTTTTGACCGTACGACCTGCTGCTGACTCTGTGAGCAGGGTTTTATTCTAAATGATGCATCACGCTCAAGAACTCGTTAGCGTTGCCCATGATAAAGCTCTGATCCTGTTGTGCACGTGACGTTTGTTTACTCGGTCACTCACTCGCCTCCTGCACTAGCCTGCATCCTTACCGGGACAAGAACGCCGGAGTCATGATGTTTAACTCTCCGCTGTAACGTATCTTGCTGATCTTCTGACACAGCATAGCAAATCACAAGCACTTCACGCAGCTAAAACCTACAGTAGGCCTGCTGTTTACAGTCCCGAGGATCAGTCGCAGTGCAGCCGGTGAAAGAATACTACATCCTGAAATACTTTTACAGTGCTTTTCATAATCGTTTGCTATAATCGATTAAAAACATATTTGTTTAATAAAAAAGTTCCAAGACTAAGGACCGGGTGAATTAAAGACACTTCTTCTGATTTGACTTCTTATAGACGTCCAGTTAATTCACTACTCGTTTATTTAAAAAGAATACACGTGAACTCGGTGTTGCTCGGATTAACTCTTAGATACGTCGTGTGTTTAGTGTTTTATTAGTCAAAGATTTTGGCCTTTTCTGATTTCGATTCGCTTCGATATGCGACGTATTAAATAAAGTCTGACATTTCAGAATTGATTAAACATTTAATACTCAATTCACGTTCACCTTTTTCTACACGTGTTTAAACAATAATGCTGAAATCTAGGGCTCAGTAAGTTTTGTCTAGCCTTGTCGTGATTTAATCTGACTTTTTATTATTATTATTATTAATAGAGTACACTTGCTAGGCATTTAAACATTGTTAATAGGGCTGTTTTTATGTAGCAATCTACAAAACTCGTAATTGTATTTTTTTTGTAAGTGCTTAAAGTGTTAAAGCTCCCGCATGTGTTAAATACTTGTTAAATGAATCGACTACAGCAACCGATGCATCTTGCAACTACACATTACATTTTTTACGTCAAGGCGGTTTGTTTTGTTGTGGTTTTTTTTTTTTTTTCATATATAGAAGAGCGTCCTTCTAAATAAGATGAAGGATCTTAAATAATAACGATGATATGTTGATGTGCGTGACACGGCGTTGCGGTCGGTGTTAATGACTCATAATCTCCAGGTTTCGGGGTTCGATCCTGAGCTCGGGTGACTGTGTGTGTGTGTGTGTGTGTGTGTGTGTGTAACATCATTCCCGTGTCCTCAGAGCTCCGAGCTGTGGATGTGCACCTGCCCTGTGCTCAGCATTCTCAGGGTAGCAGCCCTGACCAGAACAAAGTTCTTGCCAATGATGAGCGAGTGAAGATCGAGTTGTCGGCCAAGCAGAGGTTTGCTTGTCCTCGCTTTGGCTCCGGAGGCGAAAGTTACCTGCAACAGACTCGTTTCTTCCCCAGCACTCCATGGTGGACATGTGCTCTGTGCCCTGATCTGATTGGGGGTGTTTGTTTTTAAAGCATGACATCACTTCAGACGTTTTTCCGAGAAGTTGAACTTTGAAACGTTGAACTTTTGAAAGATCTCGACACCCTGACGGTTGCACTTCTTAAACCACCTTCCGGCAACTTCCGACAGAATTGTACGTGAAAGACAGAAACAGGCTGCAGGGTTGCGGTGGGAAAAAACTAGTCTTGCTGAAAACATTTAAGACTTTTGGGAAAATATTTCCTCCATGGATATTTAATGCTTCTTGGGTGAATTTGGACTTCTGAGTTGAATGTTGACTGGACGAGCTCTTGAAGCTTTTTGATTGTATTCCTTTCATGAAATGACATGGAGGAAAAGGAAAGCCTTGGACATTTTATTATACAAAGGCACATCCGTGAATGTGGCCCTGTATTGAGCGAGCGAGTGATTCGTACATGAACTTCACGCCAGCGCAAATAAAACCCTTTTAAATGCAGCGCCGGAGTCCGGACTTGGCTTCCTTTGCACACTGCCTGTGTTGTTTAAAACGATGAGCGAATGCTTTACTGTCTATGCACAATGCGACCAAACACAAAAAGCATCCGCTTGTGGCACCGATCATGCTGTAGCTAGCTGTCTTTGCTTTCATCTTTCTCTGCGGTTTACACCACTGTACTGTCACTTTTCTGTTACTCCGAGGACTTCTGCATGTCTGTACGCTTATATTTAAGCAAATCCACTCGTCCTTATTTTTTGCGACTTCTGCAGCCCCAGCGTGTACGCTTTAGCAATAACGTTCACAATTTTGTGCCGTTTCCACGGCGATACGGGACACCCCTGACGACTTTTCTGCCTTTTTCATCAGCTAACGCGGCAGTCGCCTCGCACACGAACGCGATTCACCGAAGAGAGGATGTGAAGCACGCACATTTACTTCTGAAGCATTTCTTTTTCTCTTTTGCACTGATTTTTATCTGCGATTTTTAATTTGCTTTGACCCGTGGATTCACGAGAGACACATCTTCTTAAAGCAATAGAAAACGAGTGCAGGGCCGTGGGCTCTGTTCATTGTGTGCCGTTTATTATTAATGTCGTCAGTATGGACCAGTATTCTGTAGCGGTTTTGTGGTGAAGTTCTTTTTGTTAGCAATATTGTTGAGACGAGACGTTTCTTTTCAGACGAGACGTCTGAACCTGAATAGAACACTCGTGCATTACTGTCCTCATTGCTGTACATGATGTTTCTTCTGTTCATGAGGATGTATTTTGAGCTGCGAGTTCCTGCTGTGGTTTTAATAGCAGTAAGCTGATGGTGGGTTTTGTTTCCCATAACTGTTCGATGAGGTGTGGTTCCTCTGCTGTTTTTTTTCTGCTCTTTGTTGATTCTGAAATCTAATGTACAGTTTACGAAACGTAGCTGGGCGTTTTTGGTTTTTGTTTTTTTCTTTGTTTTTTTTTTTTTTTTCATCAACTCGATGGATGATTTGTTCACGCTCAATAGGACTATATGCATCAAAAACGTACGTGAAGTTGTCAGGTCGAATCACTTAATGCCGAAAAAATGAGCTGTTGTGGTTTCATGGAGCAGAATTGAGAAACAAATTGAATGTGTGGCCAGCAACATGTTATCTCCGTTTCCATTCGCCCCCACAACTAACCAGTCAAACTGAACATCTGGGAAAAATTTGCCTCGAGTTAATAAATCACTGGAAGAAAAGCGTGTCGAGGAGCAAGTCTTCAGGGCGAGCTACGGCTCTCCAGACACGCCCTCCATACACACACTCTGTGCTGCTTTCACACACGTCGGCTGTAACTCAAAGCAGCAAAGCGTCAACTAATTATAGTCTCCAACAAATTATAATCGACCGTATTATCACTATCGGTGGTCAGTTTTGGGATTGAAGGCTAACATTTGGGATTAGCACATGGACCTTGATCAGTGACAGGAAAATGGAGGCTAATAATAAACTAATAATAATGATGATAATTTTTATATAGCACCTTTCATACATTTGAATGCAGCTTTAGATTGCGTTAAAAAGAAAAAGCAAGAAATAGTCGAATAAAAACAAGTAAAAGTAGTGATTTGTAATAGGAAGCTTTACACGCAAATAAATAAAGGAAATTATATATGGAACGCTTGGAGTAAAATATGGAAGAGAAACAGAACTAATAAGATTATACAAATACAGAGATCATAAAAGCAAATAATAATAATGCATAAACAGAAATCATTAAAGGAACAAAAAATCTTTTTTTTTTTCTTTTCTTAGTAATACAAATAACCTGGAAAATGGGATTTTAAATAAAGTAATTGCTGGCATCAGCACAAGCGTAGGATGTGGCTGAGAAAACGTTTGGAAAGCTGCAGTCCAGTGCAAAATGCACTTTTTTTTTTTTTTTTGTGAGCCTCTCGTTTAAAACATGATGCCGTGAAAAAATGATGCCGTTCTTCCCTTAAAAAAAAAAACGTAATGACAAGAAGCGTCATAAAACTGGAATGGACATTGGAGGTTGAATATCGAGAGGTTGGATGCGGACTTAGCCGTGTGGAAACGTAGGTGAATGTATGAAGTGTTGTGATGTTTGTTCTTTGTGTGGGACGCGGGTTCGAGAAGTGATTTAAAAAAGAAAATCGTTCCAATAACGTTATACTTGACCTACTTAACCTGTGTAAGCCCGCGCTCCAGTACTGACTCACATTGAGCCGTGGTGTCAGCGCGCACTCGGGGTTAAACGCAGTGCCATGTGGTGATTTACACTTTTCTTTACCCTGGATTTTTTTTTTGTATGTTAATGAGCTTAGCAGTGTCCTGCATGATGATGCGTACTGTGTTTCTGCTTCATGTCGCAGGAAGATGATGTCATCAAAGAGATCAACATCACGCATGTGGTCAAGGAGGGGTCGGAGAAGGCGGACCCCTCGCAGTTCGAGCTGCTCAAGGTGCTTGGACAGGGCTCCTTCGGAAAGGTGAGCAAACACACAAGTACACACATGCCAGAGATATCTCTCTCTCTCTCCCATACACACACACACACACTCTGAACCTTACGCATGAGCCTCACCGTAGCGGACACCTTCACCTGAAACGTAAATCTTTCCATCATCAAACCGCAAACTTCATTATAAATTCAACCTGAAGACCATATTATAGCTCACGCACTCTCACATTAACCTTTGCTATGATCTATGACCTTAAAGTAGTTGCAAATGCATTCTTAATGAACTCGGTTCTGTTTCATTTTTCTACCTAGCTTTTAACAATGCGCATGCACACTCACCGTTCACTTGATTAGAAACATCGATGCTCCTCTCTGTGGCGTGTACATGGCTTGGTGTGGCTGCTGGTGCCAGATAAGCTGCTCTAGAGTTTACACAGAACAGTGTGAAAAACAAAGACGCCCAGCGCGCGGCAGCTCTGTGGGTGGAGACGCCTCGATGCTGAGTGAGATCAGGAGAGAACGGAAGGCTGCAGTCACTCTTTACAGCCGTGCTGTGCAGAAAAGCATCTCAGAATGTACAACATGCCAGAACTTGAGGGGGAGGGGCAACAACGGCATCAGGTTCCACTCCTGTCGACCAAGAGCAAGAACCTGAGGATGCAGCTGGTGTTTATCTTCATCTGTCCAGATTTAATCAATTGACATGGCTGTAAACCCTCAGACTCAGGCACACATACGCGCATGTCAACTAACGTAAAACCGACGCGCTAATAAATACATGGACACGCACGCGCGCGCACACAAATGTATGTCATGGGTGAAACTTTGTGATTGATGAAGCTCAGAAAGTCACGATGGTGTCGCTTTCTGTAGCAAATAATCACAAGGAGCTAAAAGCCACTCTTGTATTATTTCAGGTGTTCCTGGTGCGGAAGGTGACTCCGCCTGACAACAATCAGCTCTATGCCATGAAGGTTCTCAAGAAGGCTACACTTAAAGGTACGCGCACACACGCACACACGCGCACACACGCGCACGCAACAACAAAAACCGTGATGCTTTTGCATCTGATGGCACAGGGCTGCAAACATGGCACTGACTGTGCATTTGCTTTTTCCCACACTGAAATACACAAACACGACACTGTTACACCTGTGCACATGCATACACAGCCAGTTACAAGTACACACACACACACACACACACACACACACTGAAAGCTGTAGCTGCCTTCACGTCTTCAGGTTGTTTACTTCGAGGACACCAAGTAGTGGTTAACCGTGTTTGTGTGTGTGGTTTTGGTCTCTGCAGTCAGCATTGAACCTCCTTAACCTCATTTTTCTTTCTCTATTTTCTGCTTTTTGTTTTCTTCATTAATTTCTTCCTTTCTCCTCTCTGTTGCTCGCAAGTTTGTTCTTTCTCTCGTTCCTGCTTTCTTGCTCATTGCACTCAGCGTTGTGGTTCAGATGCAGCTGCTGCTCTGCCCTCGACCACACACACACACGCACACACACACGCACGCGCGCACACACACACACACACACACACACACGCACGCGCACACACGGGCATTTAACTTCCAGTAACTTAGAACATTTCTGCTTTTAATGAATTTTGTCACTGATATTTATACCTAGCTCAGTTTTCCATTTCTCACACATCCTCCTTTCACGTCATGCGCTTCATGTACTTTGGTTGGTTATTTATTCGTTTAGTTAGGATGTTTATTTATGATATTTCAAATGTCAATAGCAACTCGGATAAGAGCCTTTTGACAATTATCTGATTCCATGCAATATATGATGTTGGACACGTTTTGTGTACTCATTCATAATTAATTAGACATTTAGTGCGTGATTTACTAAAGATAATATATAAATAAATGAATACATAAATGTCCTGCATTAATTCAGAGCCCATTAACTGCAACAAGATAGCTAAACCTACTTAAAAGCAGAACCTGGATTTCATTGTCTTCAAATATGTAAATATTATAAAAGTTCAAATAATGTTCCTACTTCACACTACTGCAGTCAGTGAAATACAGTCCTGGCTTCCACAGATATTCATCACTGTTGTCTCATTTTGTGTGGATGTTTGACTCAAATAAACTGCAATGATCTCTGATGATAAATGATGATAAACCGCATCTCTTTTTTTTCTCTCTCTTTTTTTGATGCACGTTCATTCACCATGAATTAGATTGAGTGACCGCATCTGAGCCCCTTGAGAGGGAAATGTTCATCATTATCAACAGATAATCTCATAGATATAGATATAGATATATAAGCACACACACATATGTATATATGCGCACATATGTGTGTATATATGTGTATGTCTGTATATAAAGTATATAAATTTATATTATTTATATATATATATATATACACACACACATATGTATATATACGCACATATATGTGTGTG
>JAQQZX010000005.1:2811371-2827699 GCA_030068355.1 Notoglanidium maculatum | reverse complement strand
TATAAAATATTTATATTTCTTTTAAGGTCCAAAATGTAGTATGTATGTATATATTTATGAAAATATAAGAATTCATAAGAATGTTATTAGTGTATAATTACGTGTAACTACGAATCGTTGTGTATTTGTAAGCTTAAAATGAGCACTTTTAGAAGTGGGTCCACTTCTATGGAGTCGCAATATTTCGCCGCTACAGTAGCCCAGGATGGACAACCCTCTAGAGAGCGCCTTCCACGTTTCACGTTTTTATAAGTCGCAGCATGAATCCGGAAGGAAGCACCGGAAGATCAACGAAGAAAAAGGAAGACCAGGAAGAACAAATAAGAGGAATCAGTATCTGCTGGTGCTGGCTAACAAGTTGGAGAACCTAAATTTTGAAAAATGGAGGCTTGTAATTATTATTTAGTGCAGAAGAAGCAAGCAAGTTTGAATGCAAGAAGTACGCCCCAGGCACCTGACAGCCACCGTACGCTCTAATACACGCTTGGTAAGGGAGGGGCATTCAGGTGGTTGAATCCTGCATAGTGGAGCAGTTTTCTGAAGCACTGATTATGTTCACAGCTCTTTCTCTATCTACATCCATTACATGATGCAGTCCTGCACACATGACTGAAAGCAGATCTTCATAAATCAAATCCTTTAATTATTCATTTCAGCCTTCATTGTTATTTAGCACTATAACTATAAAGAGTTGGGTTTTTTTTTTTAACCACAGTAACACCCCCTCTTGCAGCGTTCACGCTGCATAACGACTACATTACTGTTACTCAGAACTAGTGGTGAACAGTATCCGGGGGAACAAAAATCGCTTCACGCTGATATTTTAACTGCTCAGGAGGTAGCACCGGTGAGAGAAAAGTTGTTTTTCTGAAAAATGCATGGCAGTCTGGCTCGATATGACTGGCTGAATTGGAGTAGGAAGCCAAATGCAGATACATGTCAACTTTAGGAAACCCTAAATCTATTTCAAAGAAACAATGAAGACATGCTTCCTGTACTCTTGCTTAGATTAACGACCTGTAAAGATCATGTTGTGTAAGCAGTCACTTTAACATATGCGGTGTTCAGTCTACATAAAGCTATAAAACTAAAACCTGGCTAGATAAGGGTGATTTCCCCCCATAGGGAATGTCAGACTTGTGATCAAGTCGTTGGATAATGAAACAGTCCTAAGACTAATCAAATCAGTCCGCTATTTAGGTATCAGCTGTCAAACTGTCCGTGATGTGATTCATCTGGAGACCTCGACTGTCGCACTTGCATTTTTTTGGCAGCGAAACCCAGGAAACTTCATTATGTTTCTGTCTGAAAAGTAGTCTCTTATGTAATATCTTGCTTTCTTTACTGACATACAAACATTATTCAAATGCAGATTCTTTTATTGAAAAGTAATGTGTGGAAAAGTAATGTTTTTGTACTGACTCAATGATAGACTTCATAAAATAAATCTCTGTAACTAAATATGTACAGAAAATAGGGTGTCAACTTTTGCACAGTACTGTATATAGTTGAAAATGGCAGTTTCTCCACATGAAAGGTAGCTTTAAGTCTTACGGTTAAGGCTTGGGTCAGGTTAAGGGCTACGGCTAGCATCGAGTTTATTGTCTGCGATCGGTAGCGTTTATTCGGGCAAGTGTACGTTTTGTGCACGTCAACTGACATGTTAAACATGCGCCTTTGATGTACAGGCTGTCGTCTGATCGTTTCTCACCTGTCTCCAGACACCGCAGGTTTAAATTTCAGGGGAAATCCCTCGACAGTGCAAAATTACATGTGTAACGTCAGCGCTAGCTCTCTGATTCACGTAGCCGAGACGACTCCTGATCCAGATATGACTCACTGTCTCAAACTCTGTCGCCTGTACTACAGTTCCCGCCTACAGAAACACAGTGCTTCATTTTGTTCTCTTTACAACTTTATTTGTTATCCTGTTTTATTTTCCTCCCCATTTTGCGAGACTCTTGGACAAATGGGCTGTGATGTTCAACATTCCACACCGCAAGTCGTGTAGAGAGTTCACAGCTGACGTCATTAAAGAATCCACAGCCAGTCCAAGTGTTCACACACAGCCTGAATATGTTTACACTGTCCTTTAGAGGTCTTCTGGGTGAAATCAGTTTCTGAGATAAACATAAATAAACACTTCATCTGCTTCTTCAGCTGCCGTTCTCTGTTGTACAGCACGGTTTTATTTTTATTGGAAAGTCAGCCGTTTTTCATGGTTTTCCTAGATCACCCGCTACTCAGTCACATGGTTTAGACTTCATTTTTCTATCATTCTTGTTTTTTCCCGCAACAGTGCGCGACCGAGTCCGGACTAAAATGGAGAGAAACATCCTCGCAGAGGTCAACCACCCGTTTGTAGTCAAACTGCACTATGGTGAGTCAAAGCTCTCACTCTCACGCTCTCTCGCTCGCTCTCGCCCTCTCTCTCTCTCTGTCTGGTTATCTCTCTTGCTGTTTTTTCTCTCTTTATCTCTCTCTTTGTCTCTGTCTCTCTCATTTACTGTGCCGCTCTCTTTATCTATCTCTCTGTTTCTATCTGTCTTCCTGTCTGTCTGTCTCTCTCTCCCCTCTCTTTCTCTCTATCTCTCTCTCTATGTTTGTCTGTCTGCTTGTCTCTCTCTGGCTCTTTCTCCATCTATGTCTTGCTTCCTAAATGTATTTCTCTTTCTTTCTGTCTGTCTGTCTGTCCCTCTTTCTCTCCCCATTTTTTCTTTCATCACCCTTCTTTCATCTGAATTTGGGTTTATAGGGCTTTTGGATTGCTTTGTTTGAGGTGTTGGACTTTTTTTTTTTCATTCGGTTTTGCTACATTCTAATAATGTAATCAGAATTTTTTTTTTCCTTTAAGTGTTTTAGATAACTTTAAATAGATTATAGATAAATAGAATTTTAGGTACAAGAACGGATGGATGAATGGGTGAATTGCTGGATGTTTTAATGAAGGGACGGATGAATGAATGATGGATGGAAGGATTGCATTGGGTTTGTGTGTAGATTGTTGGATGGATGGATAGAAGGATCAGATCAGTTGGATAGTTGGAAGGATGAGGGGATTGCTGGATGGATGGATGGATCGTTAGATTGATGTGTGACTATATTGTCAGATAAATGGATGCATGAGTGAAGAGAAGGCTGAATGGATAGATGTATAGACAGAGATCGATAGATGTACTCTTAGATGGGTGATATAGAGGAAATGATGGAGAGATTAAAGAAAGCTTGGAGGAATGGTGGATTAATAGACAGAGATGGATAGATGAATGCATAACTAAATGCTTAGACTAAAAGACAGATACAATAATGAGAAAAGGCCTTTTGTGTTTTTAGCATAATCTGATTGTGTGTGTGTGTGTGTGTGTGTGTGTGTGTGTAGCCTTTCAGACGGAGGGGAAGCTGTATTTGATTCTGGATTTCCTGCGAGGAGGCGATCTCTTCACCAGACTATCAAAAGAGGTACTCTCTCTCTCTCTCTCTCTCTCTCTCAGCAAATGACATAATTAGGAGTTAATCGGGAGCACATCTGTGGCTGTACAAAGCAAATCCCTTTGGAAAATCCAAGCAGCTCGGCCGAGTCCTCAGAAAAAAACTGTGCATCTCCACAGGTCAGGTTCCTCCTTAGGAGCAATTTACAAAAAAACTGAAGGTACCTTGATTATCAGCGCAAGCAATTTTATACAAATATAAGTCTTGGGACCAAACAGACACCACATCATTCAAGGATTATCTTATTGGGATAAACAAACTTTTGTCTGGAAGGTTCAGCTGAACCCCAAGACAACACCAAAGGAACTGGTGAAGGAGTTGGAGTCCTGCATCGTCATGGCCTTTTGCAGGTGATCACCAGCCTTTTGGGGGAATGTCCTCTGGACAGAATAAACAAAAACCTGACTAGGTAAAAAGCCTGGCAAAGAATTGTGAAAAGCTTTGGAAAGTTTCCCCAAGAGTGTGAATCAAGTTCAAGCAATTAAAAGGCCACCAAATACTAACCTAGAGTATGTAAACTTCTGACCTACTGAACGTCTCGTATAGTAAATAAAAGCTGAAATAAATCTCTTAGCTATTATGATGACAATTTATGGAAATGAAATAGATATCCTAAACGTTTTAATAAAAGAAATGTATGGGAACTTTTGGCCTCAACTGCGCACACTTTATAATCTCTTACGCACTACGTCCACTGTGTAAAACTATTATTAACTACACGTTAGACATTGTTCTCATTTCTCTTTTCACTGGTAAAAAGCCACGTTACTAGTATTCTCACTGATTTGTGACCGTCTTGTGACTGTGTGGGATTGTGTGTCTTGTGACTGTGTGTGTGACTGTGTGTGTGACTCTGTGTGTGATTGTGTGCGTGCGCGATTCAGGTTATGTTCACGGAAGAAGATGTGAAGTTCTACCTGGCAGAACTGGCTCTGGGTCTGGATCACCTGCACAGCCTTGGCATCATCTACAGAGACCTAAAACCTGAAAAGTACAGCACACACACACACACAGTCTCATTCTCTTATCCTCTTTTCACGTCTACTTAACACTACCAATTTACAAGGAAATATCATCTGTATCATAGATTAATGTTTTTAGAATGAAAAAAAAGTTCAGCAAAATGTAAAAGTCCGAAACGGGTGAAATCATATTGAGCGTGAGGACGCCTGCACGGCACTAACACGCGTATAATGGGCTAAAGTGGTGGATTAAAGCGCACTCAGTTGTGAAATGAAGTGAAGTCTGTAGAAGAGAAGTGAAGAAATGATTCATTGTGATCAAATGACGTGAGCTGGCTAGAAGTAGCGTAAGAAATGAAGTGACGTGATTGAAACGTGGGAGAGCAGGAGGAATTTAGGAACCAATGAGACGAAAGGAAACCGAATGAAGGAAATGTAATCAAATGATGTATCATATGTGGCATAATTATATGCTCTGATATAAGTATACAAGTCTGTGGCGTGTGTGTGTGTGTGTGTGTGTGTGTGGGTTGGGGGGGGGTTTGGTTTCTTCAGTTAGCAGTGAACCTCTTTACTCGTTTTCATTCTCTCTTTTCTTGTTTTGGTAATTAATTAGTTTTTCTTTCTCTATTGTTCCTGCTTTTTTGCTCATTGCACTTGTTGCTGTGGTTCAGTTGCAGCTTTGTGCACGCGCGCACACACAAACACGCGCGCGCGCACGCATGCCTACACACTCAACTATTAAATGCTTTTTAAAATTTTATGTACCCTGTGATGACTTCTAGCTTTTGAATAAAGTTCTATCATTCTAATATCAGTTCTAGCTTTTGAATACAAATGTGTGTACGTGTGTGTGTGTGTGTACGTGTGTGTGTGTGTGTGTGAGAGCGTGAGACAGAGGAAGAAAATAGATGTTTTATTCTTGCATTCACTCTGCTCTCTGCTCTATTTCAGCATCCTGTTAGATGAAGAGGGGCACATCAAACTCACAGGTACACACACACACACTCACACACTCACACTCGTGCACACACTCTCACACTCGTACACTCACACTCACATGCACACACTCTCACACTCGTACACTCACACTCACATGCACACACTCTCACACGCGCACGCACACAACATATAATCCAATGCACACATTAAACATCATTTGTTCTTTTCACTTATACACCCTCATTTGGTGCAAGTGCCTTATTTACTGTTTAATATTTTATTATTTACTATTTTATTATTATCGTTTTCCTCTAACCTCCTATTGCGTGATATCATATTAAAAATGCTTCTCATTTCACTAAAAAGTCGGCATGCCGTCGAGAATTCCACTCATCGCATTTGAACATCAGCTGAATGAAGTTATTGAACAGCCTGAAATGATTTGAACAAGTGTTGTGATGCTGCCGTGTCCGTGATTCAGTATTCAGCAGTGCTGATTCAGCGTGCTTTATGCTTTTGCAGTCCTTAAAAAAAAAAAGATCCCATGGACGTCCTTCCGATTGCTTCAGATTTATTTTAGGAACAACATAAAACTACTGAAATATGAAATACCTCATAATATGCAGCACTTCATTAAAGAGTTAACATTAAAAATGTTTCTTTTTAAGCTGTATACTAAAAGATGTAACTGTACTGGGATGAAACGCGTCAATGTCGGCATTAATATTAACAAAATTGGGTAGAGTTGGGCTCTGTGGGTGAGGCGACACTTTAGGCGAACCTTATTTATTTGTTTATTTACTTTCTGAATGTTCCACCCACCGATAAAATTACATCAAGTTAGAATATGCATATGTAGATATTCCTTTCTGTTAACATCACTTTTCCTGATTTAATTAAAATCCCGGCGTCAAGTTATTAAGCTTTAATTTAAACCTATTTAAGTCGTGTGCCATTAAATACAGTAATAATTCCTGAATAATACTACGTATTAGCTACATTTTCATTAGTAAGAAAAAACATAATAATAAAATTAAGGCTCTCTGGCTGTCACAGACCCGACTATGGGAACCACAGGTATAAGCAATTATCAGATTATCAGGACACACCTAGTTCTGAGTCATCTGTTTTTGTTTTGTTTTTTTTCCAACCCTGCTCAACAGTGTGTCTGTTCATTCCTCCAGAGTTCACACCTCATACCTCACACGTTACTTTGTTCTCCATCACTGTGGAGACATTTGTGTGATTCAATGTTGCCTTCGTGCAGATTTCGGCTTGTGTAAGGAGTCCATAGACTATGAGAAGAAGGCGTACTCGTTCTGTGGGACGGTGGAGTACATGGCCCCCGAGGTGGTGAATAGACAGGGCCACATCCACAGCGCCGACTGGTGGTCATTTGGGGTACTAATGGTATGCTGGCCTTATTCGGTTATGCTTGTTCATACAACTTATCAAACACCAAACACTAAATAAAAAAAAAAAGACAAAGTTATAATAAATATGAGCATGCTCAGGAGCTACTGCAAGAAACTGGAGATCAATAATGCTCTATTATAAAAGTCTTTCAGATTGTTAATGTGGTGTGTGTGTGTGTGTGTGTGTGTGTGTGTGTGTGTGTGTCCAGTTTGAGATGCTGACAGGATCTCTGCCTTTCCAAGGGAAGGACCGTAAGGAAACGATGAACCTCATCCTGAAGTAAGCAGAAATTTTAATCTACGTTAGAAAGCAAATGACCCAAAGATACAGTTGTGCCGCGACTCTCACGCCGTCTCCACAGAGGGAAAATCCAGCTGCTTCGTGTTCGTAGTAAATCTCAGGGTTCTGTATGAAACATCCGTCGTGGCATTAACACAATAGAGTGACACAAAGGTTTCCGAAACTATTGCATTTCACTGAAAGTCCAGAAACTGTATCCCTTCTCCCCTCTCGAATCCGCCCCCTCCTCTTCTGTCCAAGCGCAACATCATTCATCTTTTGCATTTTTTAGATAAGTCCTCGATCCTTCAGCCTTTCTCCTTTTAAAGGAAAATCTAATCATCTCAACATCAGAAGTATTCAAAACACTTGTATGCACAGACCAGCTCTAAAAGCGATCATGCTGTCCATCCTGATGCACCCTGATGCACATTAGGCCAAAACCTACAACCAATAATCCTGTTTTCTTTTTCCCTGATTTATCACACAGCTCATCAGAGAGTTCCACAGCTCTTTAAGTTCAGTCAGGTGTGTGTGCACATGTGTCTGTGTGTGAGAGTGAGAGGGAGAGAGAGAGAGAGAGAGAGAGAGAGAGAGAGAGAGATGGAAATCCCTGAAATATGAGCCACTGCAGAAACTTTTACAGGAACAGTTTTAGTTTCTGGGCTGTAGTTCCAGGAACCTTTTGAGTTATTCATGAAGCAGTAACTGTTAGGCTGGATATTGGTGTACAGATGCATTTGTTTTCGCATGATGGTCTGTTTTTATACGCCTCTAGCGGCACAACAGTTCTAGCAAGATGGACCAAAAGCTTGAAAAAACCTTGACCAAGCTTGAAACTTGGCTTCATGTGCACAAAAGTTAACATTAATGTTAAAATTATATACTTGTGGCAGAGTAATACATCACAGAACTGCACGCGAGTCTTGCCCTGTTCCATGCCGGCTGTGTTCTGTATGGTGCAGTTTAATTATTTTAAAATGTTTTTTTCTTCTTTCATATTTGTTTTTCTTGTTTTCTTCTGCTCGTTCTGTCTGTCTGTCTGTCTGACTGTGTGTGTGTCTGACTGTGTGTGTGTCTGACTGTGTGTGTGTCTGACTGTGTGTGTGTCTGACTGTGTGTGTCTGTCTGTCTGTCTGTCTGTGTCTGTCTGTCTGTCTGTGTCTGTCTGTAGGGCACGGTTAGGGATGCCCCAGTTTCTAAGCACAGAAGCTCAGAGTCTGCTGAGAGCACTGTTCAAGAGGAACCCCACCAACAGACTAGGTAACACACACACACACACACACACACACACACACACCCTCTTACTGTTCTTGTGAGGAATTTCCTTTGAATTCCACTGAACTTCCATTAATTGAGGACATTTGACACAATGCTATCATTGTGATGGTAGGCAGAATACACACACACACACACACACACACACACACACTTATCATAGATTCAAACACAGCACCTATGCACACAGTGTGTGTGTGTGTGTGCACGTGCGTGTGTGTATATATACAGCGCATCACTAATTCAGCTTGCTGTCTGATTCCTGCGTGTGTGTTACTGATTGATTGCAGGCTCTGGGCCGGACGGTGCTGAGGAAATCAAACGTCACTCCTTCTTCTCAACCATTGACTGGAATGTAAGTTTATGATTGAGCATTAATTATATGCTTCAGGAAATGTGGGTTTACATTCTCCCTGTGCTGTTATGATCTGGACGAGTTCTCACATTCAGATAATAACAATGTTTAAAGATGATGTTGATCAAGACAGTTTTATTTCTTTAGCTTTGATACAAACTGCGAGGTTAATGTAGCGGACAAATTTATTCAACTTCTAATAGCTTCCAGTTTTGTACAGACTGTGCGTCATCACATACAGTGGTGCTTGAAAGTTTGTGAACCCTTTAGAGTTTTCTGTATTTCTGAATAAATGTGACCTGAAACATCATCAGATTTTCACACAAGTCCTAAAAGTAGATCTCGAGAACCCAATTAAACAAATGAAACAAAAATATTATCTTTGGTCATTTATTTATTGAGGATGCTCCGATATTACATGTGTGAGTGACAAAAGTATGTGAACCTCTAGGATTAGCAGTTAATTTTAAGGAGAATTTAGAGTCAGGTGGTGTTCATCAACCCTGTTTTATTTAAAGAACAGGGATTATCCAAGTCTGGTCTTCACAACACGCTCTGCATTTATGCAGAAATATAGAAAATTCAAACTTTCAAGCACCACTGTATTTGCGTAAGGAATGAAAGAGGACCGGTTAGGCTGTAATACGAAAATAATCAGCATCCTGAAGTGTCTTATTCCTCTTATAGCATTATTGTTGTTTTCATTATATAAAGAACATCATACCTTATCAGTTTTCAATAGTTTTGTTTAAAGTGATGGAACGTCCATGACACAACTTCCATGAAACAGCCAATCAGATCGTGTCTGCTTATCAGCTGTAATGTGCTGCTAGCATGCTAATGTCTGTCCTGTTTCTCTCATCTCTGTGTGCGTGTGTGTGTTTCAGAAACTTTTTCGTCGGGAGATCAAGCCGCCGTTTAAACCAGCCGTGGCGCGACCTGACGACACCTTCTACTTCGACTCGGAGTTCACCTCCCGCACCCCCAAAGGTAAGAGGTCAAAAGTCAAGTCTAGAAATGACCCATTAATAGGTTACATACAGTACTATCCAAAAGCCATAGACCACCCTTTTGTTTTCAAATGCCAATTCAGTACTTATTGTTAATTATTTAGTGGCAACCAATAATGATGGGAAACTTTTCAGTTCCACTTTCAGTCGAACAGTCATGCAGTAATTATTTATACAGGTCAATAATAAAGTTCTCAAATACAAATTTCATAATATTTTTTACTATTATAGACATCTGTATAATTTTCTATGAAATACAATTCATTATTATTATTATTATTATTATCAGCTTTAAACGGTCAGATAATACTGATGAAACGGTGTTATTTTTGGACCAGGCTCTCAAACTGAAGAAATTTCCAATCCTAACACCCCTCCTGTGGTCCATTAGTGCAGAGTCACGATCACTGGCCCGCTCTGAAGTGACCATGACTTTGCACTAATCCCTCCACGGTGAGAACTCCAGAGACCTTTTCTGTGATAAATAAAACTACAAACCGTTCAACGACCTCAGTTTTACCTTTTAACAGTCATGTCACACTCCTAAGTGAAGAAGACGCAGTAAACCCATTCTGTAGTGATGACCAGATGGACTGAGTGGCAAAAATGCCTCGATTCAGTTACTATTTTCATTTAGCAGCCTGAGTTTATAAAGTAGCCTGATTGCTGCAGCACTGTTTTTACATTCTAAAATAAATGCGGTGACGAGTGACATTTGTAGGCTTCATCACTTCAGAAAGGAGAATCTTGTATTTGGTATTAAAAGGCCATGAAGGGGAGCTGTGCGAGCGAGTGTGCTTGCAACTGAGCATGACTTCTTACTGTCTGAGGTTTTTAAATGTGTACTCTGTACTGAATTTATACATTTGGATGGTGTGTGTGTGTTAGACTCCCCCGGTGTTCCCCCGAGTGCCGGAGCTCATCAGCTCTTCCGTGGCTTCAGTTTCGTTGCCACGGTGCTGCTGGAGGAGGAGGGCACGGAGGAGTCGGCTCAGCCCCCTCCCCACCCTGTGGTCCAGGTGAGTGCTCTGTTTGTGTCAATCATCTGCTAAACCCCGCCTCCTCGCTTTCCTTCTTCTGGGTTTCCAGTTCTACGTTTTGGATTCCCCTGTTGTATTACCGTTTCATCTGCATGATCGCAACACTTGTACATAATATAAGAAAGTGAGCAAAAAGGAAAAGACAGCAAAGCAGCAAATCGTTCTTCATCAGTGGTATAAAATAAACAACTCGTACAGAGTAAACATCACTTGTTGGAGCAACAGACGCGGACCAGCAGGAAACAAATAACATCTTGAGCATGAAGTTGCAGTCCGTTTCCACTAGATGGAGATGTTTGTACAGGAAAATGTTCTCTTTCAGCTGATTTATTCGGAACAGTTCTGCTGCGCTGTAGAGAAACAGCAAAGAGTGTAATTTGTGCTTGATGTAACGCAACATTAGTGATACTGATGGAACACCCTGTTTGTGTGCAGTTATTTCTTATTATGTATTATTAATGTTTTGTGTGTGTGAGCGCAGCAGCTGCATGGTAAGAACACGGTGTTCAGCGATGGCTACATGCTAAAGGAGGATATCGGCATGGGGTCTTTCTCTGTGTGCAAGCGCTGCATCCATAAATCCACCAACACGGAATACGCAGTCAAGGTCTGTCCCCCAACACACACACACACACACACACACACACACACACACACACACACATACACACTGCGGGGTCAGGGGTCAATCAGATTGCTGCTTGGATATCAGTAGATGATTGATAACCACAAATTATCCCCATCAAAGTTAATGTGTAATAAATGTGATTTGTGCTGAAGGTTATCGAGAAAACAAACACCGATCCCTCAGAAGAGATTGAGATTCTGTTGCGGTACGGCCAACATCCCAACATCATCACACTGAAAGATGTAAGTATGAACAAACGCTTCCTTTTAAAGCTTTAGCACCATGAAAGACAGAAAATAAAATGTCTTCTACCAGGCTTCTGTAAAGGCCCAAAGCATGTAAGGAATAAAACCCAACTGGGCGTCGAAAATAATCCCAGCACAAATCCTGCAGTTGATTATTTTCCTGTAACCATATGCCCTTTAGACCACAGCAATCTTGCCACAGTTTTCTAAAAAAGAAAGTTATAGTTACATTTTACGATTGTGTCTGTTATTCCTAACATCATTCTTTCACCAGCGTTTCTTTTTTTTCCCCCCTCTTTTGAAATGAATGGAACAAAAAATGCAGCTTGTTGTGTAATGTTCAAATATAATCAGACTGTGAGAGTGCAAAAGACGTCTCGCTAACATTTTCAGCATTTAACGCTGCACGTCGCATTAACACTGATGTACACCGATATAACTGTGATGAGCAAATATTAATATGGCGTATTATATTAATTAACAAAACACTGAACAGGTTTTTTCTAGTCACTGCTGTTCCTATGCCGTCCTCAGCTTGTCTGTCTGGAGTTTGTTAAGCTGACGTAATGACGTAGTTTCAGATTTTAAAGAGCCGTGTGTGTAAATTGAGTAAATCGGCCACTCAGGTGCGTGTGTGCGCTTGTGTGTGCAGGTGTATGATAACGGGAAGTTGGTTTTCCTGGTGACGGAGCTGATGCGAGGTGGTGAGCTGCTTGATCGAATCCTCAAACAGAAGTTCTTCTCTGAGAGAGAAGCCAGCTCTGTGCTGCACACCATCACCAAGACTGTGGAGTATCTGCACTCTCAGGGGGTTAGCGCACACACACACACACACACACACACACACACACACACACACACACTAATACACACATCAATTGTATCAACTCAGTACTTGTTTTCACACTCAAGATCCTGTATTGTTATAGATAGGAACTGCGTGTGTGTGTTTAATGCTGACTGCGTGCTTTCTGCAGGTAGTACACCGAGACCTGAAGCCCAGTAACATCCTGTATGTAGATGAATCTGGAAATCCCGAGTCTCTGCGGATCTGTGACTTCGGTTTCGCCAAGCAGCTCCGTGCAGACAACGGCCTCCTGATGACTCCCTGCTACACGGCTAACTTTGTCGCTCCTGAGGTAAAGCTGTGGCCCGAAAACGTACACAATTTCCTCCTTACACCAAATGCAGTCAATCCGCCAATGAAAGTCTGTCTGAGTCGTAATCTACTGTGTAAATATCTGCCGTAATGCACATTCAGTAGGTCATGTAAAACTTATTACAATATGAGCAGATTATAAAATTCCTCTTATAACACCTGCACTTGCCAGTGATTACATGATTACTAAGTTTTACCTCTGATTGTCGTAAAGTGTTGACACTGGAGACACCTTCCAAAAATGCGAAATCAATGTCTCCTCGCAGAAAAAACTTCACCACATCATCATCACACCGATTACGTTTTTTAAAACCCACTTCATGTGCATCAAACCTGTCCCCATGTACAGTTACTACACTAGCAGGGACTTATTAGAACAAGTGCATTAATATCAATTATAGTTGTAAGAGCTGCTGTTATAGAAAATCAATCAGCCCCTTCTGACCAGTCAGATTCATGAATATGACCGCGCTGTGGTACAGTACATTATAAATAATGTAACATATTTGTGTAATAGGTATGGATTAGGACACAGTGTGGCTTAGTACAGCACAGATTAAAGATTTTACATCGTATCTGAACGAAACGTTTCACGTTCGTGAATTATAGATAAAGATGAAAAGGATAAATGTCCAGTGGCTACTTTAGCCTCATAGTTAAAGTAAAGAGGCAAACCGCATCATGGTTGATCGACTGCATTTAAAGTGCGGATTAGATTTCTTACCGTCGCATGACTTTAACTCTGTGTGTGTGTGTGTGTGTGTGTGTGTGTGTGTGTGTGTGTGTGTGTGTGTGTGTGTGTGTGTGTGTGTGTGTGACTATAGGTGTTGAAGAGGCAGGGTTATGATGAGGCGTGTGACATTTGGAGTTTGGGAGTGCTGCTGTACACCATGTTAGCAGGGTGAGAACATGTTTTCACACACACCACCTGTTTACTACTCACCATCTCTCACACTCAATGAATACACATGAAAACAAGCATTCAACACTTGTCTGATGTCTGTCTCTCTTTTCCAGCTTCACTCCTTTTGCTAATGGTCCTGAGGACACGCCAGAGGAGATCCTGGGCAGGATAGGAAGCGGACATTTCACCCTGAACGGGGGCAACTGGAACGCGGTGTCTGACGCAGCCAAGGTGAACCATGTAGCTAGGTCAATAATCCATGATTAATGCTACGTCCGAACTAATACCTTTTAGTTTGAAAACGCGTCACTTCGGCGGTGTTTTTACGCCTGGCGTCCATAAACCTCTGGAGCTTTCGAGCCCCTAAAATGGGGAATTTTGGAAACGCCACTGGATCCATTTTAGGGATTCGGTTTTAGTGTGGACGAGGGAAAACGGAGGCTTTTGGTAACGATGATGCAGACACCCACGATCGCTTCCTTATTGGGTCTTCTCAGTCATGACGTATCCTGCTCTGATTCGTCACGCTCCTGTCACGCGACCCTTTTCCGGAAGAAAAGGCATCAGCCTCGACTAGTGGTGAATGCAGCATGGATAACAGATTACAAGCATTGCTGACCTTGTTGTCCTTGTTAGCATCTTTTGTGCAGTTAAATTCTGCATTTTAAAATGCTACGACTGTCTACATGTGCAGGAGGTGAGCTATTATTCCAGCGATCTGCAACTAGGCAACCAACCGCAGAGTAGACAAACTGCTTCCTGTTTATATCGGCACGCACGTGTATGTGAATGGGCACGTTTTCATGCACGTCAGTACGGACAGAGATTATCTGATACGGGACTAAAGCACTAAAGACACCGTTTTAAAACTAAAACGTACTAATGTGGATGTACCAAGTGAATGGTAAATATGGGTCAATTTATTGCTTACTAGAAAATGATGCAATATTGACCTAAATGAACTAACTGACTACATTCACATGTAAACTGAATAACATTTGTAACAGCTGTAACATAGCTTGGCAAATCTCCAGGACACCTTGTTGATAAGACATGAGGAGAAGAGTTTCTAACAATACTTTTTGTCCTAAGTAATACCTTCAGGTCTCTGACAGCAAAAAGCAGTGCTCTGCTGCTAAAATAAATGTGCAGGGAAAGGTGCAAGCTCTCAGTGGTTTGAACGAAGATGAGCAGGTTATTATGTAAGGAATAAAGCACTTGGGTAGAAAATAATCAATGCTGGAGTGGTGCGATGCAGCACGACGAGTCACTGTTACCACCCTGTATTTGTGTGCGCGCTTGTGTACATGTCTGTACATGACTGCATATGTATATCTGAGTCTGTGTCTGTAAATTTGATTTGACATCCTCACCTTCCACTCCTTTTACAGCTCCACTCACATGTTTCAGCAGCCAGGAATATTGTTAGCTCATCACGCTGTCTTACTTGCAAAGAAAGTGTATGGGAAAAACAGCTGTTTATTTTTATTCATATACTTTCAAATAGAAAATGTACCGGAGAAATGTACCTATTAATAATTACTGCACTCATGAACTTCTACTGCATCAAAATCTCTAATGTAGCGCGTAACGTTATCCTTCAATGCTAATCGATAAGAAGCGGCGAAGTAAAAATAGCTTATTTTATAGAATTCCGGGAATTACTGAATGTATCCCTTCGTGATTCAATTCGTAGTTATCCTCAGGCATTCTGATTTAATATTTGAAGCCGGTTCAGGTTATAATTACATCACCATCAGAGACAACACAGGCTTCCGTGTAAACTTCCACCATGTAATACAATGTAATTGCATTTCCAGAACAGTAATATCGTTTATCTCAACAATTCAATGATAATTGTTTTATTCAAATTAAGCTGCCATTCATGCACACACTGTGTGCAGGATCAGGTGCTTTGTGTCTGTTTTAAACCCACTTTATTTAGGATCTGGTGTCTAAGATTCTGTGTGTCTCTTTTAAACATACACCGTGTGTAGGATCTGGTGTCTAAGATGCTGCATGTGGACCCTCATCAGAGACTCACAGCTAGACAGGTGCTCAAACACCCATGGATCGTGCAGAGAGATCAGCTACCCAACAGCCAGCTGCAGCACCAGGACGCCAATCTCGTCAAGGTGAACCTTCAGTCCTTACACACCAACCCTTAAACCCTAAACATCCTCCCCCAACATTACTAACTGGGCCTGCTGGGAACTTGCCCTGAGTACTAGGAGGCTCTCAGTGAGCATGGATACTCATCGTGGATGTGGAAAGTAGTAGTGTTGCGTTGTGGGGTGGGGCAGTCGGGGATATCTCTACTGGTACATTCATGGTGAGGTGGAGAGGGGTTTAGAAATCCAGCCCTGCCTTCAGCTGATATTTACTTAGTGCAACTCTCATCCTGACTACAGGAGCTTAATCCGCATAAGCCTGCTGTCTCAGCCTGCTAAACCCATTACTGGGTTCTACTCAGAACATTGGTCAGAATTTAGCCACCGCAGCATCCAACAGGTTTTCCCCGAGCATGACACATTTCTCTGTTTCTCTCTCTGTCTCTCCCCCCACTCTCTCTCTCTCTCTCTCTCCCCCACTCTCTCTCTCTCTCTCTCTCTCTCTCTCCT
>JAQQZX010000005.1:2794852-2811271 GCA_030068355.1 Notoglanidium maculatum | reverse complement strand
GTCTCTCTCTCTCCCCCTCTCTCCTCTCTCTCTCCCCTCACTCTCTCTCCTCTCTCTCTCTCTCTCTCCCCATCTCTCTCTCTCTCTCTCTCCTCTCTCGCTCTCTCTCTCTCTCTCGCTCTCTGTAACAGGGGGCGATGGCTGCCACCTACTCAGCCCTGAAGAGTTCCCAGCCAACCCCTGAACTCAAACCCATCGAGTCCTCATTTCTCGCCCAGAGACGTGTGAAAAAGCTTCCCTCCACCTCTCTGTAGACACCCAGAGAGCATGACAGAGAGAGAGAGAGAAGGAGAGCACCATGGAAGGGAACAAAAGCAGTACTGTATGAAAGCCACTCTGGAGCTCTGTGGACTGAAAACGCTCTCTTCACCTCACACGTGCCATCAGCAGGCTCACGGAGCTTAGGCAAGCCGTCAGAGTAGACAGTGGCTGTGATTGGCAGATGGAGATTGGAGTGCTGGGATTTCAGTGTTCCATTAAAATGTGTGCGCGTGTGTGTGTTCGTGTGTGTGTGTGTGGGTAGGAGAGTGCCAGATAGAGCTACAGGCTCTTATTAGGAAGCGGTCAATATTGGTGGCCTGTTTGTGGTTTTGCTCTTCTGTTTCTTTCGTTTCTGTTGATTCGTCTATGCCGTGGGTTTTGTCCTGGTCGCTTGCTATGTTTAATGTAAATGGCTGAATCAGTTTGATCATGACTCTGAGTCTGGAACACAAAGAGACTATTCACAGACCGGGAATGTTTGCGACCATTTTTTTTTCTTCGAGACAACTTTTCCTTTGCTATGGATATAAAAGCATTAGAGTTGAGACTCTGACCAAGTGCATTGTGGGTACAGGGGGTAGTTTTGCATGGCTGCTGATGTGTAAAATGCTGTGTCGTTGCTTTGTCATGCTGCACATTGCTTTGTGACGCACTTTTGCACAGGGTTGGGGCTGTTCCAGTATGTTTACTTGCTTTTTTTTTTAAATGTATGAAAACAGAATGATGATGGTGATGATGAATAATTAAATCTCCCAAGCCTGAGGCTCTGTAGTGGCATGCCTAAAGTCTTGTATTTTTCAATGCCGTGATTTTTCTGGATATTGACTGCTGTCTTTTGTGTTTTCATTGTTGTTGGTTATGATCCTTTTGTTTTGTTCATTCCGTCAAAGAAAAGTAAAATAATTTTATAAAAGCATGCTGAGCACAATTGAGAAAAAGGTAAGAGCCAGAGAAGACTTGCAGGTCTTTTGTTGTTGTTGTTTTTTTTAAATAATCTGTACTTGTGTTCAGATGCAAGTCGTGAAAGTGTATGGATTGGTAATTTGCTGTCACACATGCTTGTGTAATAGAGGCTTCCTTCCCAGACTCAAGTGTCGGAGTCTTTGACAATCTCAAATGAGCTGCAAAGCTGCAGTGACATTCACCAAGCAAAAGACATTGGGGAAAAAAACGTTACTAACTCCTCCCACCCCCCCTCATTTTGTGCTAAATTTCAGACACCCGCAGGCGTAAACACTGACTGACTTTAGGAAGGACATGCGTGCTGTCAGATTCTATATTCTGACACTGACATTTAAATAAATAAATAAATAAAATCATGGTGTGCCTAGTGCTACAGTGTCAAAACGGCCCAAAAATAATCTGAAGCGAAAAATGATTCACAGGTTTAGGAGTCATTTTGGCCAGGCAGGAGATTGAATTTTGTCAATTCACATATTTGATACACTTTTTCCAAAAACATCATTACTGATCTATTTAAGAGTGATTCAATATGAAACGCTTTGTACTGAATCATTAGCAAATGGCTCAATTTGAAGCATTTGAGATAATGAATTATGAAGTTGACTCAGTTTATGTAATGAATCACTCCTAAATGATTCCCTTATGAGCTTCTTACAAATAGCAGTTTGCTTTTCATATTGAATCGCTTATCACTAAATGACTCAACTGATTCAACGAGTCACTAGCAAATGACTCCATTAGATGTAGATATTGAATCACTCCTTCAAGTCTCTGTGGTCATGATATGGTGTGTGACAGAGCGGTGTGTGACAACTGATGGTGTTTCAGGGCAGAGTAACTCTGTGAAGCACCTTTGTACTGTATATGTTGTTAAAGTATATTATATATATATTTTCCTGTGTTCAGAAGAGATTTCGTTACTTAAGTTTGATCTAAAACTTCTTTCTTCCTATATGTTTCAGAGAGTTGACCTAATGTGGCACTTGCTTTCTTCATGTCTTCTGTTAAAAAAAAAAAAAAAAAAAAAGAAAGAAAGAAAAGACAAAATATGTGTCTGTCTTTGCTTTAGGAAAGATGGGGATTAATTTGATGTGGGCTGCTGAAATGGGGTGTAACACTGATCCTGGGGGGTGTAAGGTGCTTTTCTGTGTGTGTGTGTGTGTGTGTGTTCGTGTGCACGTGTTGTTGGGATGACTGTCTTCTGGAGTGTATGTTCCTGTTCTCTGAAGAACCAGAGTGAGTTCTGTGTTCAGTTCCTGATGCCTTTCTATTAAACTCAGTTTTCCTGTCCTTCACTTGGTCTGTTTCTGCTTCTGTTGCATTTCTGCAGCTCAGACATGTACATGTCTCATGGTATAATCTACTCCACCGTACGTGAATCCATGTTACATGTAGCCTGCTCTTTCTTCATTTTAGTAATTTAGTGTTTAAAAAAAACTAAATAACTACAAAAAAAAAGGCAAAGAAGAAAAAATGCAGCCATCCAACGCTTCATGAGACAAACCAAAATGTGAGGAGAAGAAAGCAGGAGAAAATATAGCTAGTGTAGCACTAATGGTAAGAGGAAACGCTTCAGATTATCAACACAATTTGACATTTATTCCTGTTTTTTCTCATTTGGCACTTTTATCCAAAATGATTTAGCGTAAAATCATAGAGCGCCCTAGAGTTCATGAAATTGAGGATTTTGCTCATTGGCAGGCTCTGGATTAGATTTGAACTCATGGCCTTGTGTGCCATCACGTTTACAAACCAAACTGTGTCTATAATATGAACTCCTCAGAGCTGAGAACAAGTAGCTAAGCGACTTCTGGAAAAAATGCCTTGAAAGCAAAATGTCGAGTGCTCCATGGAGAAACTCTAGATGCTACGTTACATCTGTTACAGTATTAGCAGAGAAGTCTAATTTGTAGGTGAACGTGCACTGTGCTGCTTTTCTACTCTATTTGGACGCTATTTTTATCAGCTTATTGGATCAACGTGACACATTTCCACTTATATTAGGATTTGGGTCACTGTGGTCTGAAGATTAAGTTTTTTTAAAAAAGTAGGTCTGTTTTAAAAAAAAAAAAAAAAAAAAAAGAATTCTTTGAAAATGCCCGTTTTCCCCATTTCAACCTTGTCAATTCACTCTAAACCAACCAACTCTCCCTGAACATTTGATTTGCGGCCAGTGAAGGCTAACACGTGCTTCCTCTGAGATGCATGAAGCCAGCATCTGCAGTGTAACACACTCACTATCTACCCTCTTCCGTATCTGACCTCACCGACACCCTTGATTGGCCAGTGATTGACAGGAGATAAAGCGAATGCCAATTATCCCACTTTTAATTATCCTGCCCAGGTAATGGACATGGACGGCTGTGGCATTGTCCGGTTTGAACTTCCAATCTCCCGATGATGGGGCGAGTCTGTCTGCCTCTTACATCCTAAATGGACATGTGTGAGTTTAAAATAGTGTGCCTATTTAACTCTGGTACATTTTAAAGGAAAACTCATTTAAAACGTATCTTTATCGTTTAAACAATACCATTTAAGACGTATCTTTATCTTCCACAGCTCTATAATGTAATCAATGAGAGTTTTGAAATCTTTCCCTTTACTCAAAATTCTCATAAAGAAAATCTATGGCAGAGGATGTCAACTGGCAGACTGTGGTCCGGATCCAGTATCTCAGTGGACTGAACCTAGCACTTAAAAAAAACAAACAAACAAACAAAAAAAAACCCATAGCAGGGCTGATAAACATGCAAGAGAAAAATTGACGGTTTTATAACAGTGAACCATGTATTCATGTAACGTATTTAGCTGAAGCCAGACTAACCAAGACTAGCTACAGGGCGTAAAGATGTGAGCTGTAAGGGGGAGTTTACACAGATTTTCATAGATTTTTCATTTTATTTAACATCTTTGGACTTTACCGATGACATGGCATGGTTTAAAAAAAAAAAGTCTGATGAAAACATTATTAGAAAGTGACTACAGATAAATGACTTTATTATGCCAGCTTCAATTTCAAAACAGACGTCTGATCTGTTCAGGGTCTGTGGATTTAGTCGAAATGGTGTCACGAAGCACCAGTGCCAAAACAAGACACAAGCATTTCAGATGGTCTTATTTATTGCCTTAAGTTAATCACCATGCAGCCACGATGGTTGCTGAACCTGAACATCCAGATGTTTCTAGCCAAGGAATTGCATATAACTGGATATACTGAAATGGTCTAAGGACATTTGTTTAACTCGGTCAGTAAACATTTTTGTAAATAATTGAAAGAATGTAAAGGTGATTGTGTTTAAAGCTTTAAATTTGGATCATTTCTCCTTTTAAAGATAGGAATGCCTTTTCAGATCATGTGAAAAGATGGGATTGCACTAGACAACATATAAAAAAAAACAACAACTTCAGAATAGCAGGTAACCATAAACTAGCAACTCGGTGTGTATACGCTATATGGCCAAACGTTTGGGGACACGCGTCCGTCATACCTCCAGTATATGTGGTTCTTCCTCAAACTGTTGCCGCAAAGTTGGAATCAAACAATTGTCTTGAATGTCTTTGTATGCTGTAGCATTACGATTTCCCTACATAAACTGAGCTCCATGAAGACATGGTCTGCCAATGTTGGAGTGGAGGTACTCGTGAGTCCTGCACTGAGCCCTGACCTCAACCCCACCGAACACCTTTGGGATGAACTGGAACACCAGCTACACCCCAGACCTCCTCATCCAACATCAATACAGTTCTCACTAATGCTCTTGCAGCTGAATGAAACAAACCTGAGATAAAGCAAGAGCATCAGCTAAAACAGTCTTCTAGCATCACTGCATATTTTAGTGCTTTTCTTGCAATAACCCATCTGACTCAGCTCACAGAGGATGCACTGAATTAGCTCAATGTGGCCTGCACAGACCTTGTCCTGGATTCCTCCGAAAAGAGCAAAGGCTGGGTCGAACCCTGACGCAACGAATTGATGGCATGCTTTATGAACGAGTATCTGATGCTGTAAGTGAGAACGCAATTAACTTGTATCACATGATCTGTATTTTATATTACATTTAATTAGAGTATTGATTGACACTGCGTATGTAGCAATATGCCATAGTGTATCCATGGCTGTAATGTGTAAACCTTTAAAAAATAAAACTCTATGTGATGTGAGCATTGAATCTTAGTTTTTTTGTTAAGAATGCAACGTCAGTGACGTTATCATTTTTTTTTTTAAATTCTATGACATCACGAACTGGATTTTCATCATTTCATTATTTAGGTATTAAAAATGTTGTGCTCCGTAGCCGGGACTGAAATGTTCATAGCAATCTGGATAGGGTTTTTATTGAAAAGAATGTATTTGCCATTCATCATCGCGGCAAAGTAATTTTTCTTACTTGATTGATGCCAGTTTTCATTACAACTCCACAATCACTAATAAAACACACCCACAATTAACATGTGAAATTAAAAAAAATAAATTAAATTTTTAATGTCTTCCTGCAGCAGGTCATGAGACATTTTAAAGGTTCCACTATGTAGGATTTAGGGGGATCAATTAGCAAAAATGGAACACAGTATTCATAAGTATGTTTTCCTTAGTGCATAATTACCTGTAACTATGAATCAGTGTGTTTTCATAGGATTAGAATGAGCCCTTTATGTCTACATATAGGGTGCGGGTCCTCTTCCATGGAGCTGCCGTGTTGTGCCGCTACAGTAACCCAGAACGGACAAACCTCTAGAGAGCCCCTTCCACGTTTCGTATTTTTAAAGTGGCAGCATCATTCTGGACAGAAGCCTTGGAAGGATGACAAAGAAGAGGAAAGAAGAGGAATCTGTTTGCTGGTGCTGGATATGTTTGCGAACCCCAATTTTTTTTTTTAAATGGAGGATCATGCTTCATTTTCCGCATGGAAAAAGCAAGAGAGCATGAATGTAAGTATTGGAAGTACACTATGGGCACCTGACAACCAGCGTGTGTTCCAGGACACACTTGGAAAGGGAGGGGTAAGAGAGGGGTAAGGGAGGGGTAAGGGAGGTGTTGCAATCAACTGAATCATACATAGTGGACCTTTAAACACCCCTGCAGTAAAAACCGTCAATTTCCCTAGAGCTGTCTAAAACCATGTTGGCTAAATGTGATTCTCGCACGTTGAATGTCATTTTTTTGATCAATTTGTTTGATAGTTCTGTCCTATAAGCCTCATCATTTCAGTTTGTAGTCGGATATCAGCTATGCCCCTGCGCCACAGTCAGTATAAACCATTTAAATGCAGTTTTCTCTCACACACAAATACTAGAACTTCACCATGCGAACATCTTTGTACTCCAGCCTTCTCACTGTCTCTACCACTGCATAGTGACTTTGTGCTTGCTTACATTAGTAAATAAATGGCTTTACCTGCCAATGTTTCTACAATTCATTTTGTCAAAGATGTTCAGCAGTCAATATCTCACACCCAGAATAGCTCAACTTCACTTGCATTAATAAAGTAATAGAGCGGTCTTTAAGGTGGCAGTTGGGTTTCACCTAGGGGTAACATGCAAGGGTGTGTTCAAACAGAATTCATCCCATGTTCTTCTTTTTCTCATAAAACTTGCAATGTTACACAGACATTCATGCACATGGATGCACAAAGCACATGCGTAGTATAAATCGGATGTGCTTGTTTGTTTTTACATAAAACCTGGTGTGTTAATTTGGGTTGCAGAGGTTCCAACATCTACAGTTTAGGATTTTTAGGATATTTATTTTAAAGCGCGATACAATTCCGCATAACAGAAAAGGCAAGTTTTTGAAGTGGAAAAGACATTGCGTGTGAAAGAGGCATATTTTTGCCACAAGCGGTTAGTTTCACTTCGCTGTTTGCAGCTGAGGTATATGTAGACGTTAGAGCTGCATCATCCTTTCTGACAGGCGTGTGGGTGTGTTTGAGACTGTGAGTGTCAAGTGTGTGGGTGTTTGAAGATGTGTGTGTGTGTGCGCACTGCAAGTCCTTCACAATCCAATTCAAGGTAAATGTGGGATGCTTCAGTGAAGTTAAGGCCAAAAAACCCCACTCACTCTAAACTCAGCAAAATCCTGAATTTTTCTACTTACAGCTTGAGTCCATTCAAAAGAACGTAAAATATATTGTATAGTATACTGTCTCACCAATGCACTCCAGTTTGGTCAGACCAGTTAACTGCTGCCAAAACACAAGCCAAGCTGGTCAAAATGGTAGCTCATCTTTACCAGCTGGTCAATTATACAGTATTTCAGCTTCCAAATGACCGCTCTAAACTGATTGATAAATATATGATTTTCAAATTGCCTTACTGTTGTGTTCATTGTCAGTAAATGCATTATCCTGGCCAGGGTTGAGGTTAATCTGGAGCCTATCCCAGGAATGCACGAGCGTCCACCCTGGACGGGACTCCAGTCCATCACAGGGCATTATGCACATACATATTCACATACACACACACACACTTTCAAACCCTGGAGTAGTTTAATATATCTAGTCTTCATAACTGTAAGTTTTTGAGCACTGGGAAAGAATTGGAGAACCCAGGGGCAACCCACGTGGACAAGGGAAGAAACTCCGCACAGGCAGTAGGCCGAGATCAAAATCGAACTAATGACCCTGAGCTCTAACGTTGCATTGGTCTCAGTAGGCCAGTAACTTTATCCATCTACCAGCACTTACAAGCTGGCAAATATGGTCTACCAATTTGACTAACTTGATCTGTATTTTGGTAGCTGGACAGACCAAGCTAGATTTTTCAGCAGGGAGTCAAACACTCACACACACACTTGCCATATTTAACCACAGAGATGAGAGCAGTGTATCTGTAACACTGCTGCTGCGATGCAGCCTTTGTCTTTAATACTTGTTCAGCCCAAACATCTGAAGACTGTTTAAAAAAAAAAAACTAATATATTTAATAACAGTGTATACCAGACAGCAGAAAAGGTGCAGATGTGTTAACACATTTATCCCCTTAAAAATATTCAGATTTCATGAATGCACATATTTTTAATAAGCCCCAATCAGGTGCTTCAATATTGCACTGCTGAAACTATATTACATGGCCTACATTTGCATATTGGAATCTGATTGGCTCTTATGATTTATGATGAAATAACACTCGTCTCGTGTTCAATAAACACAGTGCTAACAAAGCATCTTTCCTGATTCTTCAACAAACACGCACAAATAAAAATCACTCCGTTTACCAGGGAAAGTGAAATGTGCTGGACTGGGGAAGATACTGCAATCAGTACGCAGTACTGCAATATCCGAGCCACCACTTTAATCTTTATTAATCCAGAAGATTTCCATCACAAAACACTCAACCAGCTTCTCTGTGCCAAGGCCAAAGTGTTCACAAACTTAACCTCAGTGTCAAATAACACAACGACCGTATCATCGTACCTAACATTAGCATTGTGTGTCAGAAGCACATCAACCACATAAAGTCTACAGAGATGTAGAGGGGCTCTCAAGCTTCCTGTGTCTAGACAATATTGATCTTTATCGTTTATGGGAAGAAGCTTCTGCGGGTCTTACTTTTAACTGAAAGATGATCAGGGTGCAGACAGTAGTTATACAGGCATTATCCTGGAAAGTAATAAATTAAAGCAGACACACTCATGGATTTTTTATCTGTTTATTTTCTCCATTTGCCCATTGTTAGTCTATTAGCTTTGCCACTCTGGGTAAGACAAGTAACCCAGTAGAGAAAGAAAGATTGGGTTCATCTTCTCTTTCATCTCTTGCAGAAAACAGGATGGAAGAACTGAACAAGCAGAGAGACTCTTCAACTTTGTTTTGGACTATAAATATACATTACTTGCTGTTTCAGTAAAGAAGAAAATGTAGCTTACCACTTAGGAGGGTTTTTCCCTATAAAAGAGTTCTGATGGGGAGGATAATAAGGGCAGGATAAGGATTCACGCTGCCACTTGTAAAAATGTGAACCGCTGAAGGTGCCCTCTAGAGGTTTGTCTGTTCTGGACTACTGTAGCGGCGCGACATGGCGGCTCCGAGATAGAGGACCCGCTCCCTATGTAAATATAAAGGGCTCATTCTAAGTTTACAAAAACACAACTATTCGTAATTACAGGTAATTATAATCTAATGCAAACATCCTTATTAATCCGATATTCCATTTCTGTTAATAGATCCCCTTAAATCCTATATACTGGACCTTTAATATTACTTTCATCTCCATGGTTGATTAGGAGGTTTCCAGTATTCAAACAGAGAAATCTAAATCTAGAAATCATTCTATCGCTGATGTAAGAGATGAATAATCATATTTGCAATAGATTGATTTTTTCTTTTTTTTTTTTTTCAAATTTAAGTGGCAATTCTTTAAGAGCAACCTTCTTGAAATTTATTCTGGTACAAAATATTTCATATCTGCACTCCAGTTGCAGTGTTATATGTCATTTAATATCACCCCTTTAGAAAATGTAACCTTTAAAGCAAATGCTGTGCCAAAAACTGATGTGAGCTGTGCAGTTATCACGCTGTTTATTTTTCATACACTGAGTCACTATTTAGATACATGTGCTTCCGCCTCCTGCTCCATCATTTATCAGTGCCAGTATCTGTTACTTAGCAACAAGAGAGTTGAGCCACATCACCAAATGTTACATTTGAAAGCGGTCCAGCACACACACGGCTATTTCTGACCCACACTGAGGAAGACGACGGAGAGATAAGAGAGGATGATTCATACAGAGCTGTGATGCTGATGGTGATGGTGATATGATGACTCTGTTGCTAAGGGCAAAGAATAGATGGACGTGGAAAGAAAAAGATCTGGAGCGCAACCTCTTGAGAAAAGCCAAATAATCCCAGGCAGTCTCTGAGGTTTTACAATGGGGAAAATAAGACGGATGGAGAGAAAGGATACTGTTTGTGGGAGGACAGCGAGTGGATGGAGGAGGGAGAGGTAATGCTGCTGTCCAATCAGGAGCAGTTGCCTCATCAGCTGCATCCAATGGCATCAGAGCAGGCTGATTCAGTGCAGGGAAGCTGCTCTGCTGCTGTTATTAATGAATGGAGCATCTCTCTGCTAACATCACTCCACTCCTCATCTCTTTCTCTCTCTCTCTCTCGCTCTCTCTCTCGCCTCTTCATCTCTCTGCAAAGGTGAATACAACCTCAGAGGCTTCATTACCATTGGTACCAAGCAAATAACCCACACCTCTGACGCAAAATGAAGAAACAGAAGCAAGAAGATGAGGGCGCTGATGGGACTCCATCCTGTACAGCTCCACCATCGTCCTCTACCTCATCTGCCATGATTCCACCACCAACCCGGAGATCTATCTCTATGGGTGACTTCCGTCGTGCCCAGCCTGGTTCTGAGACGCCATCTGCCCCTGCCACAGCACCATCCTCCAAACTGGTGACCCCAAGCTCAAGCATGGAGTTTGAGGCGGCTCGGCGGCGCCTGCTGGAGGTCGAGGAACGGCGGCGTGTCATCCAGGAAATGGAGCGCCGCCTGGAAGAGCTGCGTGAGGTGTTTGTTCGCTCAGAACGTGAAGCGGCTGAGCACGGTGAGCTGGTGGCACAAGTGGCAGCCACTGTTCAGCAGAGTGAGCTTTACGTTTCTGAAAACTCTCAGAGGCTGAAGAAGGGGCTGCGCTTCAAACGGCATCGACCCACCATCATCTTCTCATCCATGCTGGGTCTCAGGACGTGTCTGCCATGGCCTGTCAAACTCAAATAGCAGTGGATGAGAAGAACTCTCTCTCCTGTCTCATCTAAGGGAAATCGTTTCATTCTTCACATGGTATCTCTTCGGAGGACCCAGATGAGAACACTCATGAGTCCTGCTGCTTTAATGTGAGACACCGAATTTTTGCTGCCGTTTGAGACACCACACCACTGCTCAGAGATCTGTGTGTATGTATGTGTGGGAAATGCTTAACTGTCTTTGTGTTGTGGGTGTGTGAAGATGGCAGATTGTGTGTGTGTTTTTTAATACATCTTTGTTACTGAACAAAGAGACTCCGAGGTGCTGTGAAACTGTGTGGAGAATTGAGGTGACATGACATTAAGATGGACAGAGAGTTCTCAAAGCTCAAAACTCTCTCTCTTTCCATGAGAAACACTTTGCCTACAGCCTCGAATGGTGTTGACGTCAGACCTGTGTCCTCAAGTCACATTCTGCATCATTTGTGGCGGTTGTTATGGATGCTGCTCTTGTCTCTTGGGTGCAGAGCTTGGACACAGGGGAAGAATCTCTTGTCACCTCACGCGTGGCCTCCTGTACTGTTTCTGCTGCCTAGAAACTCTTCTAATTTCTGTTTGCTTCAGAATGTATGGTAATACCAACAGAACCTCCAGCCTAACATTGACTAATAGTCATTCATGTTGCTGCTTTATCTTAGGCTGGGTTTCTAGAAGGTTCTACCTTTTAGTTAGTGACACAAGGACCTATATACAGTTTATATATCATGTGTTTTTTTGTCCGTAAGGTTTAAACGTTCAGGTATAAGTTGAAAACACAGGTGCAAAAGATCATAACTGATGTGATGGTTTCTGGGTGTATTATTTGGTGTACATACGAGTTGGCCGGGTCAACAGGGTCGACATGAACTCGCTCTAAGCACCGATGCTGCATTTCTAACTCTATCTGTTGTCTTCTGAGCATTGTCTTTCATTATGAACAAAATCAGCGCTATAGGTTTTATTTTTTGTCAGATATCTTTCTGTCTGTGGGCATGTCTTCTTGTGTACTTGTGAGGGGAAAAAACTGCTCAGGAGAAAGTCACCAGGGATTTCTGTTCTTGGCAAGTGCAGGTTCAGACAGGAAGGTTCTCTACTTCAGAGAGAGAGAGAGCATACTAATTTCACTGTTTTATGAGCAGTATAACCTTTAAGCTATGGGAGGTGGATTTATGTGGTTGGTTGTTACATGTTGACATGTTCTGCTCTCCTCCATGTGAGCCCCCTTTGTGTAGAAATTCACTTGTGCCTGTGAAAATAGAGCAATGCTTCCCGGATTATTCTCACGTTTCAAAACACTAAACGTGCACTTTGGTGCACAAAAAACAAAATGCTTAATAAGGAGGTGCGTTAGAGATTTTATTTTGCACTCGATATTGAGATGATGTAAAACATTTGACTCTACAGTAGCTTTACTCAGAATGATGCTCATATTTATTTCCCCTCACGTTTGCATGAACTCGGTTAATACACCCAGTAACGCAAGATATATTACGTTTTCGGGATTGTGGAAGTATTTAAAATTAATATACCGTTATTTCTTTATAACTACAATGCTACCATAATAAGCAAATGGACAAACAGTAAGCTGACAGGATTTCCAGAACCTTCCGCTTCAAACTCGCAACGAACGCAGCGCGCGCCCTTGACCCCGCCTCCACTGTCTTTACGCTCTCACGCATGCGCAGTACCGAGCCCGCGTTGCTGCAGCGCTGAACTTACGTCACTAGAGTGGATTGTTGAAGTGCTCAGGCTCAGCGCCATGTTGGACTTTAGATCAGGTCTACTCAAATATATTGATGGTTCTTAGAAACGTTGTATGTATTATAAGTACATGAAAATACGATTATATTCAAATAATTATATCCATATATACTTTTTTAATTACCCAAAATGATTATAAATACATTGTGCGAACATGATGGGAAGCAGGCCTACCATTTAACTAAAACACACACAAACTGTATTAAGACTGCTTAACAATAGTTGCTTGGTGATTGTGGACTTTGAAAGCTGTGTATAGAATTTAAAAGGGCTTTATTTCCCCATCATAGTGCTCACAAAGCCCTTTATACAGTATGTCAGCTCAGCTTTCTCACGCTTGTTCATTTCTCAACAAAGGGCTACTTATTACCCCAAAAATTCGAATACCATAATATACCCAGTTATGTGCAAGTACATGATTAAATATATTAATAATTCATTTCATGCTCTGCCATAACTGTAACAGAACACAAATCTCCCTCATTTCTAAAGGTTTAAGATATGTACTGTATAACTTCATCTCTGTAATATACATTATATAGCCAAAAGTTTGTGGACATCTGACCATCACGTCCATATGTAGGCCTTCGCACGTATGTTGGAAGCACACAGTTGTCTACAACGACTTTGTATGCTGTAGCATTAAAATTTCCCTTCACTGGAGCGAAGAGTCCTTGTGAAGTCCATGTGTGAGTGGAAAAACTTGAACAGAGCCCTGATCTCAGCCCCACTGAACATCTTTGGGATGAACTGGAATGCCAACTGTATCCCGGGCCTCCTCACCCAACACCAGTGCCTGACCTCACTAATGCTCTTGTGGCTAAATGGGCAAATCCCCACAGCCACACTCCAAAATTGACTGGAAAGCCATCCAAGAAGAGTGGAATATACTCTTACTATAACAGCAAATAACTAACTATAACAGCAAAAGGAGACTAAATCTACAGTGGAATGTTCAACAAGCACATGTGGGTGTGACGGTCAGGTGTCCACATAAAGTAAATTTGGCCCTATAGTGTACAACTACTTACCAAATGAACATTTTCTTAAGATTCTTGTGAAATATCATCAATTTTCAAACCAGGGCAAAAAAGCCGCTCAGCTCAGAGACACAACTTGCTCGATAAATTTGCGAACCACAGACTACAGTAGTATCCTGTGATGGAGGTTACAGTGGTGTGGGAAAATGCAATACTTTGATTATTTTTAATTAAAAGCTTTTTGAAAGCTTCGAACATATTCGAAGATGACCCATTTCTATGCATTGTTAATCAAAATATACTAAAATAGTGTAGTTGCACACAGTTGTACATGTACACACACAGAAAAGATACCAAAATGTACAAATCCAGGGTAGAAACATTTTTCAATGGGCTTCTACCCTCAGGGATGCATATATTGTACTATTAGTACTTAGAAAACTGAATGTAGTGTACACTTAAGATGAATATATGGTGCATATTTGGACTTTTGAGGAAACATTTATATTGTTTGTATATTAGCAAACAAAAATGTACCAATAATATATATTTTTATGGCAGTGTACAGATGTTAAAATCACTAAACCTGGTCCATTTGTGCATAACACACTGCATAATTTCTTCAAGGACATTTGTTCAGTTTTTTAAGTCTCAAAAAATAAACCCGCAGATATCCACAGAACAAAAACTCTCTTGGAAACTTAGCATTCTTTAACTTTATGGACTCCTATTGAGCACAGGGACTCAAATATTTCCCCACCACTGTATTTCTGTATTTGCGTCTACATGTGTTTAATGCCAGTTATTCATTCAATGCCTTACTCAGTCTGTATAGTTTGTATATAAGCGTTTAAATGTGTAGACGAAGCCTCAGCTTTGCCTCTCGTCTTTTTGCACTGCACCTCCATTGAGTTCTGCTGTGAAGAACACAATTTTTCCCCCAAAGACCTCAGTGAGTCGGCCCACTCTGCAGCATGAATGTACCGTACATCCTAATGTCCTAAACCTCTGTGTTATTCTGTCGATTTTCTGAATATGTCTGTTGTTTTAGTGATGTAGGAAGCCTGATACCAGAACCTCCAAATCCTATCAGCAACCCCTACTCTTACTCTTACTAAAAACACTTATTCATTAATTACTCAAGTAACATTTTTACAATTTGCTCAGATTTATAATCTGGTTTATTATCTTCTTTATGTTCTTGCTTCCAGGTTTTCTGCATGAATGTACCTTTGTTTCGGGTTATACATAGTAAAACTGTTCAGATGATTGTATTTAAAGCATATTATATGCTTCAATATGTAATTATAGTCTATAGTCAGGTCTTTTCTTTATTCTTAACAAACTGCAAATAATTACAATAATGTAGGACCTTGCTGCTTATGTACGATCCTGAGAAATAATAAACACGGATATATTTCATGGCCATAAATCAACTGTGTGCAGAATCATGTTTAATTATGCTGTGCACTTTCTGCTCACGTGTACACTCTTAAAGATTGCAAATACAAGAATCAGAATAATTAATGCTGAGTGAGACTCGTGACTGCTGTTTGGAAGGACTGACCTTTGCAAATGGCATTGGTTTTAACCACCGAACAGATCATCAGCAGAATTTGATAGGTCAGGTGATGTAGAGGAAGTGTTCCAGATGTGTTCTGCTATATTTTGAGTTGACCTTTGTTCCTTTGTGTCCTGGACAATCTGATTACAATGAATGAAAATATGAACAGAAATGCTAATCCATGATTTTGTGAACTGCAACGATGCTTCAGATGACTTAAATGCAAGCTCAGGACTTTAATTCAGCTTTAATATCTAATTCAGCTCATCAAACGATAAGTTTAAGGAATAAAACATGGCGGACTGTGCTGTGATTAATTAGCATTGTTAACTTGGCACCCCATATGATGAGAACCCGAATTAAAAGTATTTCAATTTGTTTGTGCAGTGTATGTGCGCACACAATTTGTGCTCAAACAGTTTTAGAGAAATTACCCATTAAATAATGCACCCCGTTAATGCTCAAATGACTCCAAGCATGTCTGATTCATTTGTGCATTGTTCATGCATGTAAAATAAACATGGGCTTCATTATTTCTTAAGGTAGGACAGAGTTAGACCTAGGGTCATCCCAAGAACATTTCAGTCGGAGTTCCAGTTCATCCTAAAGGTGTTCAGTGGGGCTGATGTCAGGACTCTAAGCAGGGCACTTAAGGTCTACTCCAACCTTCACCAACCATGTCTTCATGGAGCTTACATTGTGCACAGGGGCATTGTCCTGCTGGAACAGTTTTGGGCTTCTTCGTTCCAGTGAAGGGAAATTGTAGAGCTACAGCATACAAAGGCATCCTATAACATTATGTGCTTCAAACTTTGTGGCAACAGTTTGAGGAAGAAACACATATAGGTTTGATGGTATGATTCTCAGTGCATTCTTTATCACAGCCTGTGAGGTAATCTGATTAAAAGCTGACAATTAGTTTTTGTTTTTTTCTAATTAACTGCATACTTCAATTGTCACATGTAGCAGATCACTTATAATCTCAGTGATTTGTAGTAAAATACTTTGCCATGGCGTTGCATAAGCTCATAAGTGTCAAATGGCAGCATCAGCTGTTCACGGCTGGTGTGGAAATAAAGGCGTAAAGCACAAAATGAGATTAGCACTATATATATATATATATATATATATATATATATATATATATATATATACACACAAC
>JAQQZX010000005.1:2778512-2791521 GCA_030068355.1 Notoglanidium maculatum | reverse complement strand
AGCTAGAGGGCCGTGAGTAAATATTTGCTGAATTTGACAAAAAGTTCATTGGCTTAGAAAAGGTGACTGCATCTTTAATGTTGTGGAACATTCGCCAAAACAAATCCCTCGTTCCTGCGTCAAAAAAAAGTTACAGCTTTACCAAAGATTGTTACAAAGTGCTGACTCCTTCCATAAACGTCTCCTCACAGAAAACTTCACCGGATCAACAGAAATTTAAGTGTAAGTTGTTACCAAAGAAAACGATAAAATATTAGAACGTTAGAAAGTGCGATAACATAAACCCGTGATTTGCTGTGCAGCCAGCTCTCCTGTCAGAGCCGCTGTTATAGAAAAGTAAGCAACATTTTCTGACCAATCAGAGTCAAGAATTCAACAGTGCTGTGGTATAAATTTGTTTAACAGATGTCCCCAGTAGATCCCAGTAGATCTGCGTACTACGCTAGAAGGTAGTCAAGTACGAGGCAGGTTTTTCAAGTATCTAATTGTTAGTATTGTTGTGTGTGTGTGTGTGTGTGTGTGTGTATGTGTGTGTGTTTACCAGTAGCTCAGATGTACTGAGCATGTCGAGAGTGAGCGACTGTATGCGTGAGTAGTGAACGCCGAGCTCCCGGTGGATTCCTGAGCATTCGATACAGGTGAGGATGCCCAGGTTGGAGGAGAGCCATGTGGGTTCTGCAGGAAAGACAAGACAGTGTTGTGTTTAGAAACACAAAGAGAGCTGTAGATTTAGAGACAAGTTTGAGCATTCAGAGACAAAATAAAAAAACCTTCTAGAAAAACTACTAGAGAGCAGCTCCAATACAGACAGAGATTTAAAAACCTGCTCAAGCACAATGAATAATCACCTGCGGATTCAGGTTGTAGAGATCCTATGATCCAAAAGTTATCTGTGACGCCATAATACTATTTCCGAACATTTTTTACTTTTCTACATCAGTTTCACCACGTAGTAAAATACTGATTTTTGTCATTGTGAACACAGCACATTAAGAATGGGATCATTTCCACTAGTCAGACATACTGTCTACTGTATGTAGGCTTTTGCAGTGGCGTAACGTCTGAATGTGTACAGTATTCACGTGTGCATGAGCTGACAGATGTGGAGGTCAATGTTCCTCTTAACAAATATACATAGCAACAGCCAAGTGACTAATGAAGGCCAAAACCTTGATTTGCATAATAATTAATCTAAAGAATTCAGTTCATACTTATATTATTACACTTCGCTGTTGATTGTTTCTGGTTACACAGCTGTTGAGCCAGCTGTTATGGATATTGTAATGACTGTAGGTGGTATCTAACTGCCAGCGTTTAAAAAAAACTCCTCATGGTTTAGTCATGTTGCTGCTCCAATGGTAACTTCTTTATGAGCCACAAGTGTAAATGTATGAAACAATTCGCTCATTTGCAGGCAGACATTACAAGATAAATCAAACAAACAATTGTAAACAAGTGAGAAATTATGAATAATGTTGGATGCTTTTAGCAGCGTAGATGGGAGATATACCCGGAGCGCCGCAGTCGCAGCAGGCATCGTTGCCTGGAAGATTTCTCAGGCCTGAAATTACAGAACGCGCCAGATCCTGCAGCCCGCTGCCCGGATACTGCAGCTGATCCCCTCCCAGAGCCGTGTTCAGAGCCGCCTCTTTACTGTTCTGGAGTACAGACACCCAGCTACACACAGACAGACAGAGAGAGAGACATATTAAACTATTAACAATTTCTCCATTGAGTTTAAGAGTTTAAGTTATTTGATATCGTGTGACATTCAGCTTAAAAAGCTGTGGGGATTAGTGTCACAGGGCCGGGGGAAAGTGACGGTGGACTATACAAAAAGTAACACAATACATTCAGGACAAAGACACAGACTCTAGAGCTAGAATCATCAGTGTGTCTGTGTGTGCATGGGTGTATTTCTGCATGTGGTAGGTTTTAATGAACGCAATCCTTACATCATACATTCCTGTTCATCCTCTGCTTGGAAATGATACGTACGATTATCTGTGAGAAAGAAAGAGAGTGAGCAAGAGAGAGAGAGAGAGAGAGAGAGAGAGAGAGAGAGAGAGAGAGAGAGCGCGAGAGAGAGAGCAAGAGAGAGAGCGAGAGAGAGAGCGAGAGAGAGAGTGAGAGAGAGAGAGGGGTGTGAACACTGTGAACATGTCAAGGAAGCAATGTGGGGGAAAAATGGCAAAGTGAATGTAGGAAGAAATAACAAGCCAGGACAAGCCCCTTGCAACAACTGCTTTTCATTACCACACACATGCGCGCGTGCACACACACACACACACACCCTCTCTTCTATTTATAGACACACGCACTCTTCCAAAGAACTGCAACTGCAAGTGAACAGCTCTCTACTGTGCTATAATAATAATAATAATAATAATAATAATAATAATACTTTATTTAAAAGTGCTTTTTAGAGTACCCCAGGACACTGTACAAATACATCACAGAACATTGAAACATTAAATAATAATAACAATAACATTTAAATAAAGGAAAAGGAAAAGAAAGCTGCATGTTTGTATAAATATGAGAATTATGTAATATTTATTGTAATATTGATGCAACACAAAACTAATTTTGATAATGTTACCATAATGAAAAGGTTTTTTGTTCCATATGATCAGATTGTTAAAATGCATACAGATATATAGATAGGCTGGTACACTCAAAACAACAGGAATGTTCTTTGAATGTTGTTCTTTAACATGGCATTTAAACTTCATATTGTAGATGGCAAAGTGCATTTAGTCTCCTTTTTAGCTCCCCAAAAATCTTACAAAGTGTTTTATCCCAAATTTTTCATTTTGATATTTTTATGGAAGCATATTAAATTAATCGATAGATATTATTTCTAATTTCAAGGCTGAAATTGTCTCAGTCTATTTGCAAATCATAATGATTTTTTCTTCTGGAAATAAAAGCTTAATGTTGGAAATAGAGATAATAATCTTTTTTTTTATTTTGTGTTTTATCTATCGCAATCACAATGAGATATATGACAAAGTCACCTATATTCAATACACCATTTGTCACAGTCTTAGGAAGAAGGAGATTAAATAGTTAAAATGTGGTGAACATACGAGTCACAAGGTCGAACGTCCTCTTCTCGTCAGGGTTGGGCCGAACCTGACACGTGAGCAGGTTGAGTTTGGCTGGAGGTCTGTTAATCTGACAGAGCAAACACAACCTTAATGCAATTTATAAGGTACAGGATATGTGTGTGTGTGTGTGTGTGTGTGTGTGTTTATATTACATTTTGGGGACAAAATGTCTAGAATGACTAGAAATTAATGGGCGGTCCCCACAAAGACATAAATACCAACATGTGTGTGTGTGTGTGTGTGTGTGTGTGTGTGTGTGTGTGTGTGTGTGTGTGTGAGTGAGAGATTCTGGATCCTCACCGTGCTGTGAGAGATGGTCAGGCAGCCATATTTGACTCCACATTTCCTCTTCTGCCACACTTTCCTGATTCTGCAACATAAAAACGCAAACACATTGTGGAAAAATGACCACACAGACGTACCCAGCTCAGCACTTTACCAGCATTTGACATCAGACCTGAAACCCAGCTCAGATCTCAGGCCAGAAAACCGGCGTCTTGTACAGCCTAATGACTGCCGTCCTCAATCATCAAAAGAGGGATTTTAAAAAAGCGCTAACCATGTTCTGGAGAAAGCAATATGTCCTGATGAGTCACTGTTTATTCTTTCTCCACATCTGGACTGGATTTTCTTGGGAGGAAGTCAAAGGAAGCCTTCAACCCACATTTCCTACCTTTCAACCGGTTAAAACAAACAAGACGCTCTTCTCAAAGGGTGCAGCTCGAACCACACTGATATAAAGACTGAGGCCGATATGAAGACAAGAGGAAGTGCCTACTTCCTTCACATTTGTTTTTCATCCAAGCTACTAGAATCAGCCCACACTAATGAGACACACTCTTATTTCAATGTGGTTATGACAGGAAATTATGAATGAACAATAACGCCAGTGGGACAGCTGAAGATTGGAAAATATTGCTTGGTCATCAGTATCACTGATCGTGTCCCCATTTGAGCCTCAGATTTCTGTTCTTGGCTGACGGGAGTGGAACCAGACGTGATCTTCTGCTGTTGTAGTCCATCCACCTCAAAATTCCACATGTCTATTCTGAGATGCTTTTCTGCTCACCACAGTTGTAAAGAGTGGCTATTTGAGTTACAACAGACTTCTTGTCAGCTTGAAATGGCCATTCTCCATTTCTGCTTTGCTCACTGGATGTTTGGTTTTTTTTCTTCACCATTCTATGCAAAACTCTACACACTGTTGTGCACAAAAATGCCAGGAGTTTCTTAAATAATCAAACTAACCAACCTCCATTCTGACATTTGATACGAACATTATCTGGAGCTCTTGACCTATATCTTTTATGTTTTATGCATCGTGCTGCTGCCCACTGATTGGCTGATTTCAAGAAGGAGCAGGTACAGGTGATCCTATTAAAGTGGTCGGTGATTATAAATATACTGTACCTCCTGGAAACACTCCTAGGAACTTTGGTTCCCAGTCCATGACCAGGCACAGAGCACACACATTCTGCACACCTAGGGGTAATTTAGCATAGCCAATCCACCTACCCGCCTGTCGTTTGGGCTGGTGCAAGGAATCCGGAAAGAAACCCACATGGACACGGGGAAAACACGTGAGCTCGGGAACCTGATTAAACCATGGACTCTGGAGCTCTGAGATGAGAACTCTGGGTTTTATGCTTTTGTTTGTTTGTTTTTTGCTGACTAACTCTACAGCTAAATCTACTGATTCATGTCTGAGTGAGATCACATTCACTGCAGATCTGATCTCAGTGCACTGATGCAAGTGTGTGTGTGTGTGTGTTTGTTATCTGCGTGCGTAGTCGTGCAGTGGACTTGGATTCAAACTTTTGAGCCTACACTTTGAGTCACAGGTCAAACCAGACTTAATGAGGAACAGCTGAATCTTACAAGGAAATGAACACACACTAACACACACCCACACACACATTCAAACACTCTGCACTTCCATGTGCAGCCCCCATTTTTCCCTGGCCACAGACTGAGCCAACAAACACCATCATTTTAACGTCAGTGTTTGGCTTAAGAAAAAAGACCTGACAGAGTAAATGAAGAAGTGTGTTTGAGAAAGAACATTCCAGTGATTTCACAATCCACACACAGACGTCTGGTTCACTGACCTAACGTCTTAAAAAATGTTTTAAGCTTCAAAAAAGCAGGTCACCAGCGTTACCGAACTGATTTTGCATCCTGAAGCCCTTGAATCATCGGTTACTGGAAATGTCCCAGATAACAAAATGCACATCAGCATTACATTATATAAGTAAACAAAATCAGTAATTCATGTTCAGTAAGCTCTTTATCCTGGCTCTTTATTTCATGACAAAATTATAACAACAACGTAAACGAAACAATATCTGATCGCAAAAATAATGGTGCAATCTCTGTCCATTATGCCCTGACTAGTAAAGACGAGACGAAATATCTGGCTCTGCACAGCCAGAAGAAGAGGTATAAGAGTCAGGACACACACACAGCGTTGGTCTGACATCTTCATATGAAAACAGTGGTCATTACCATCACAGTGTACAAAATGCCGTCTTCACTCGATAACTAGTAAAACAGTAACAGAGTGGTGGCTAACTCCACATAAGTTCCACATAGCACCCAATCGTATCTATAAAAAAAAAATAAAAAAACACGTTCTGGCAAGCACACACATATACACACAGGGCCAATTTAGCATAGCCAATTTACCTACCTGTATGTTTTTTGGAGGTGGAAGAAACTAAAGAACCCTGAGGAAACCCAAATGGACATGGGGAGAACATATAAAACTGACAGCTCCGGACCAAATCTAGAAACCTGGAGCTGTGAGGCAGCAACATTACCACCATACCACTATCCTACACTATCTGTGTTGTTTTATGTTGAACACGTGCACTTTTTGTAATTCTGTGTTGTCTTATACTGTATGTAGCACCTTGGTCCTGGAGGAGCGTTGTTTCGTTTCACTATGTACTCTGCCACCCCTATATTGTTGAAATGACAATAAAAGCCACTCGACTTGACTTGACTATGAACTGCCTGGCATGAGATGTCCACTGTCTCAGTCAGTTTTACAGTAAAGTGGATGCCATTTGGCTACTAACATTGTTCAAGTTTACTTGAATTAGAGATTGCACCGATCCACTACCCAGTATCGCTATCAGGTTGATACCAGCAAAAAATGGTGGGTCGGACCTCAGAGAAGATATCAAACAACAGATCCTGTTACAAAGAGCAAAGAAAACTGAAACAGTAGTAACTCTAAGTTGAATACATGAAAGGTAGATGCATCCAAACTGCTTCTGATTGCGGTACAGCTGGTGTTCTGACTCACCCATCACTCTTTTTGAGCAGGAAGCCTGATTTCTCTGTGCCGTATTTCTTATTGCCCTGTGGCTGGTGAATGCTGTAGCCGTGACCGGAGTTCTTCCTGTTTAGATAATCCTGAACAGAGAAAGGACATCATCATTTTCATCTTGGTATCATGATCTTTAAAAGTGTATCTGAGGCCACAATCATTATGTTCACATCATGACCTGCCCGAGTGACATGTTTTGCACTGAAGTGAGTCATGCTGGTTACCTCTTTACCCTCCACTTGTAGCTGACTCCTGAGACAGTCACGGAGCTGAGAGAGCTGCTTCACCTGCTCGTCCTCGTCCTGACGAACCTACAAACAAAACAAAGTTTGGATTTTCACAAAACTGTGAGATGAGCTTTGTTTACAGTAGGGAATACAATATGACAAAAAATAAATAAAAAAAATCCAGCAGGTGCTGAAAAAGCCATGTGGAAATCTCTGAGAGCAGGATTAACCAACAGACTGGAAAGTCTCAGTATAGAAATAGGGTGCATGTCCACATAGCATTGTTTTTCTGAGCACCAGCATCTTTTTTCAGTTGCTCCCATTGAGGAGTGAGCACATGTGGCTGCCTGGAGAAAAAGCGTTGTAGCCAGCGCCTGTTTTTCCAGATTGCTCCACCTTTTTTGCATTAAGAATCCCGGAACTTTTCAGAAAGATGCTGGTATCGTCACTGTTGCTCCTTTTCAGGCAACCAGTCATATGGTGGTTAGTGTATGTTTTCAAGATATTGTTGTCACTGAAACAAAACTGGTTTTCTTAATTAGGTGCCCAGATGAAGCCAGCACTTTTTCTGCCAAGGAAAAACCCTACATGGGTACAAGCCTGAAGCGCTCCCCAGCACCTTGCCAGCACTTTTCTGCCAGTAAAAAAAACACTACGTGGATACATACTGGTTTACATTACAGCACTTTTTGCACCCAAGATATGCGAACGCATATTAAAACCATTCAGTTATTAATCATGTATAAAACAACATTCACAACCTCCAAGGACTCTTTGAAAACTGTGGTCTGCATTGAGCTACCAACCTCTACCACAGATTTCCATCAATTAGTTCTGCTTGTTTTCACCTCAGTGAAATATAATCATTTTGGCTTGCTGGGATTGCTTGGCCTGTTCTCAATGTGTGTGATTGCTGGGAAGTCTCTAAAAATGCTTTCCCGCAGTGTCGTTTCAAAGGCCAGATGGAAACAATACGAATGGTCATTCTTTTTTTTTTCTTTTTTTTTTTTAAGAGAGCATCAAATCTGAGAACTCGAGACTCGCCACATTTTAAACTGACTTTTTCTTTCTGATTAATCAGATCGATGTTTATGATTTACATCGAAACTTAACTCGAATCAAAAGAGTGCAAGTCTCTATGTGAGAACATGTTTTATGAGCTTCACCCAAACCAGTTTTCATGCAGAGCAACAGATCTGCTGCAACATGCCTCAGCTTCACAAGGAACAATAAATAAATCCCGGAGTCAGGACGAATACCAGGAATTTATTTAATGGGAGTTTTGTCCAATATTAAGTAATATAGTAGAGGCTTAGGCCTGCAGACACAACATTACCCAACTAGCCGAATTAACCATCATGAATAAAGAGATTAATGATTTACAATGCCGTGTTAGGCAATTCAAGAATTTTGCTGTTCTAGAATTCCTTTTGAAGTTATGAATTCTGAAATAACCAGTGCTGCTAGAGAAAGTTTCACAGTGACTTGTTCTAGAATTCTCTTTGAAGTTATGAGCTCGAAAATAACGCAGTGTTGATAAAGAACTCTTTATGGTCACTTGTTCTAGAATTCTCTCTGAAGATGTCATTTCTAGAATAGCCACAGAGGACCTTTCACAGTCACTTGTTCTATCAATCTCTTTGAAGTCATGAGTTCTAGAATAACTTCTGCATTTATAGCGAATTTTTAATTCAGAAAATTCTGAATTATCGCTCTGTTTAGAGAGAACTTTTCATGGTCACTTACTCCAGAATTAGTTTTAAAGAATTCTAAAACAAACCCAGTCTTGATAAAAGGCCTTTTGAAGGTCACTTGCTCTAAAACTCTCAATGAATCATACAATTCTTGAATAATCGCAGTGTTGAGAACGAACATTACACGGTCACTTATTCGATACTTAGAAGTTAAGAATACCAAAATAAATTGAGTGCTAACAAGCACCTTTTCAAAGGCATTTATTTTAGAATTGACTAAAATAAACAGAGAATTGCTGGAGAACTTTTAACAACAGCCTTTTCTAGAAATTAAATTTTTTTAAATGAACCCATTACTGATAATATCCTTCTCTTGAAATTCTCCTTTAATTAGACAGCAACATTTCAGTAATTCACTGTACTACTTCCTCTTGCCAAACACCCCCCCACCACCACACACACACACACACACACATCACTGACTATTCAATGCACTGTCTACAGTGGAATTCCAGATTATCTTTCTTCCTTGTGTGGAGGCCTTTGAGTTGCACACAAGGTTGTTTAATGTTTAATGTCTGACTCAAGGAAGCATTATACAGTAATCTCAGAGGAAGATTGTCTCAGGAGATACTGTATCTGGATCAAGACAAAAATGAAACAGTAGAGCTCACTGATTTATAGCGCATCAGAAAAATCTTTCCATAAAGGCGAAAAAATACATAAATATCTCTTCATGTTCTGGCAGGACATACACTCAGGACATCTGAATGTACAGATATGTTGGAGAAGATATTTGGAACACACACACACACACACACACACACACACACACACACACACACACACACACACACACACAGGAGCATTACCATGTGAACAGAGGCTGCTAGCTTTTCCACAAATGGACTGAGATTTTCAGCAGCTTTCAATCCATCCTGAAAAAAACTGAAAAAAGATGATGATCTCACACACATGTTTTCATATCTGTCCTCACATACTGTGTACATTTATGCCCATCTACAGCATCTATACATGCTTGAGCCGAGTGCAAAAGTTTACACCCCCAACAATTACTTTAATTGTGTAATCACATTATTTTAATCACATTAATACTGACTGACTAAAGACCACAATTATTCTATCTTCATATACTCATAAAGCTCATTCATGCATGATCATACATACATACAGTGCTCCCCAGAATTACTGGCAAAAGGAACTGTATAAATGTTACACACAATAAGTCTCAAGTAAGTTTGCACTCAAACAATAGGAGAAACTATTAAACTGTGTTCTAACAAATTTTCTTTTCTTTTTTTTTCAAAAATACATTATATGGCCAAAGGTTTGTCACACCCATATGTGTTTGGCCTTGCCAAACCATGTCTTCATGGAGCTTGCTTTGTGCACAAGGGTACTGTCATTAGTTCCAGTACAACTGTGGAAGAATCCTATATGACTGTGTGCTTGAAACTTTGTGGTATAACCACATACGATTGTGATGATCAGGTTTGTACAAACGTACGGCCATATAGTATATCTGTGCCAAAAAGTCTTAAGGAATATTTTTTCAAAATCAAACAAATGGTCATTCTTGAAATATTTATAATCAAACCTGACATTTTTTTTAATTTGTTCTCAATAATTCTGGAGGGTAAATACAGGAATAAACTACATGAACAGTGGTGTAGTGCTATGAAACCTACTTGAGCTGAGCTTGGAAATACTTGATAAGGCTCTGAAGCAGATCAGGACCCTGTCGTATTTTCATCTCCTGAACCTTCAGCAAATACTGAAGAGAGAGAGAGAATAAGAACTTGTCTGAGACTCCTATTTTCTTTCATCCAACATTAACCATGTTGAATAGATTTGCTGCTCCTGAACTTTTTGTAATGCTCAGTCTGAATCTAATCTCCATCGATAGCACCTATAGTGTACAAGTGATCACCTCAGTCGGGAACATTTTAGTGATGCGCTCATGTCAGACGCTCTTTATGAAAACAGAAATGCCCATGTGCTGCAGTAAAGCAGAAACTGAAGAACATCTGGAGGTCTGTGGCCAGAGAAAAAACGAGAAGTCCCTACAGAAGAACAGAATTCCCCTCTCCTTCAACTCTTTATTTTAATTTATTATAACATCCTGGTTCAGCAGTGCAGCTAAAGCTAAATTTTCCCTGATCTGCACACAAAAGCAAAAAAAACCCCTCTAAACCACACACGGAGAACATGACTTCAGCGCTTTTTTGCACTTTTACTAGCCTGTTTAACGAACAATGAACTGCTGCAGGCCGACACACACCTCACACATATGCAGCTGGAAAGTCCTCCTCTCTCGCTCCATGTCCTCCACTATGTCTGAGTCCAGCCGTATCAGACCGTACTGCTTTTGCCTCTCCCTCTCCAACTTCCCCCTGAGAGAAACAGAGACACAAAGAAACCTTGTCTAGCCGCCTGTCTGTTTGTTCCACCATACATGCTATAGGTGTGCGTTCTCACATTTTAACGTCATAATCCTTCCAGCCTCTCTCCATTTGCTTCTTCAGATCCTGAGACAGAACAAAAGACAAAGAGAAAAGACGTGATGGAAGGCACAATTCTTCAATTTAAAACTACAAAAACTGCAACAACAATCCAAACATATGGAGTGACGATGAAGTACTCAACTCCACCAGTCCATGAGATCCCTGACCTCACTTTGTGCTAGCGACGTTAGTGGCGCTAGCGGGGCTGGCAAAATGAGGACGAAAGCAAACCAGAAAAGCAACCTGGTGTTTAGAAGGTTTGCAAGTTGAACCAGCTACAAACCAGCACTAGCACCAGCCCAAAACTAGCACCTGGTTCACGTTGGTGGAAAGGTGGTATAGAAGAGTGTAAAAGCTTCTGGGCTTTCTTCTGCTGTCTAGTTTTTTGTTGAACCACCAAATCAAGCAGTTTTTTGCAGCACCAGCAGCAGAACAGAATATTTGGTCTTCAAAACAACTCTTGGGTAACTTTAACGCACAAAGTCTTTAGAAATCCATCAGTCTTTAAAGAATCTCATTATACTCTCGATTGTCTGATGCCAAATTCCTCTGTTTTTAAGAAGGCTTTAAAGAAACAATAATGTCCATTTTAAAACATTACTCAGAGCAAGAAAAGTTTTGCATGGGAGCGGACTATTGACTAGTAATAGTAATATTTATTAATAAATTTAGCTTGGATTGAATGGCAGTCCATTGCAGGGCACAAAGAACAGGCATTCATACCCAGTGGCAAGTTAATGTAGCCAATCCACCTACTGCCGTGTGGAATGTCGGAGGAAACCAGAGAACCAGGTGGAAAAACTAACATTATTACAGGAAAAACATGCAGAACTCCACACAGACACTACCTCAAAGTCATAATTGTACCATAGATGCTGGAGTGGTGAGGTGGCGATGTTACACATTTATTGCTTATTGCACCTTTAATATTGATCATAGCCTTATCACACCTTTAATGCAGACTTCATTTCCTCTTTAGCATCTCTGCGAAACGTGAAACTCACCAGTCTGCTGTCTCTCAGTTCACTCTTCAGGATGTTCTCCAGAGGAAAGGAGAGGATGCTGTTCAGATTCTGCACCTGCAGACGCACAGAGAAACAAACACATAATCAGACACACACACACACACACACACACACACACACACACACACACACACACACACACACACACACAGGTGGCAGACAGACAGCGCATCCAATATGTATCCAAACACAGCCTGTCCAACTTTTATGTAAACTCTCAGTATAAAATATATTGCCAGCAATTTTCTAACCAGATGCTGTTCCATATGTCTTGGTTTCCAGTCAACTTTCCCTGCAGAGCCGAAAGGGAGGAAAGTGTGTTCTGAAACGAGGAAAAAGCCTCAACCTGGCAGGAGAGGATTTTGTGTGAATCTTCGTTGGAAAGAATGCATGAGAAAATCCCCTCAAAGAAAAAAAAGAGCGAATAAGTGCAGAGAATGTGTGTGGAATGGAACGAACTAAACTCAGGAAAACCATTTAGAAAAATGGGCAGACTTGAAGACAATTCATCTCGCAACACAATAGAAAACTGTGACCCTTTTAAGTACGGCTGCACTTTTTTACCGGCACCTTGTTTGTCTTGCGTTGATGAGAAGTCATGAAAATAGCACTCAAGTGCTGAAAGACAGACGACACGCACTTGCCGAGTTAAGAGCCAAGAGCACCATTTTTATCCCCCATGATACCTTTTCTCTCTATTTCTCACACACACACACACACACACAGACACACACACATCTTAGAACCTAACAAGCTCCACAGCCCAATAGTAACAGTAGCAATGACGTGATGCTCATGAGACGCAGGACATTAAGCAGTTGACTAACAAAGCCTTAAAGGGGACATTCAATTCAATTTTTCTTTGTATAGCACTTGTAACAACAGACATTGTGACAAAGCAGCTTCACAGAAGTATATAAACTCTGAATATAAACTTATGAATTTATAAATTTATCTATACCGTATACACTACCAGTGAAACGTTTGAACACACCTTCTAATTCAATTATTTCCTATATTTTTATGACTTTAAAAGAGACTGGATAATGATGGACTGTTGTTTCTCTTTACTTAGTTGAGCGGTTGTTGAC
>JAQQZX010000005.1:2754997-2774844 GCA_030068355.1 Notoglanidium maculatum | reverse complement strand
CAATACTTTTCTGTGAGAAATACTTGGTTTTCTGGAAAAATTTCAGGGGTGCCAACAATTTTGGCCATGACTGTATATACACGCTCACCCGTACACCCGTACACACATACACACGCTCACCTGTACACCCGTACACACATATATACACGCTCACCCGTACACACATACACACGCTCACCCGTACACACATACACACGCTCACCCGTACACACATACACACGCTCACCCGTACACCCGTACACACATACACGCGCTCACCCGTACACCAGTACACACATACACGCGCTCACCCGTACACCCGTACACACACGCGCGCTCACCCGTACACCCGTACACACATACACGCGCTCACCCGTACACCCACTCACCCGTACACCCGTACACACATACACGCGCTCACCCGTACACCCGTACACCCGTACACACATATACACGCTCACCCGTACACGCTTCGCGAGATTCGCACTTGTTTCTTGTTTGAAAATCAGAAATGTTTTTGTACTGACTGGATAATTCAGAAGTCATAAAATAAACATCTATAGCAAAATTTATGCTAAAATAAAAACAGTGTGCCTAAAACTTTAGCACATTACCTTCAGACAGTAATTATGGTCATCATGATATGAACTTTAACGACGTTAGCAGGAAGAGATGACAGATTCGACTGACTAAAATAATAAAAGAACAGAGTGAATTAACCTAAACACATTGCATTGAATACACAGTAATGTGTAGTGTTAACTCACCTAAACCTCAAATTATCTCGATGAATATTAGATCAAAATGCTTTAGATAGAAACTTCCATCTGATTAGAACATATTATGTATTCCTGTAAACGCTAATTAAAGATGCAAACATAAAGCTAGTTAACCTGATAGCAACACTAAGTGTTCTAAAGCTAACCTTAGCCTGCGCGTGCTCGGTGTCAGACTGGATCTAAATCGCTAACGCTAGCTCTTCTTCATCGGATGGTGATCCACTATCGTAGCATCGGTGTGTCGTTCACTTCCTGTTCTACGCGACTTTACACACGTTAAAGCATCTATGTGCTCATTTCACTTAAATAACTTTTCGCTTATGCTGCGTTCAAATAGAAAGATTCAGAACGTTTGAAACATGAAGTCGAACACAGGACCTTATCTCAACCTTCAGATGGTTGCTAGGCAACTGTACCCTATAGACACCTGAGTATTATTTCACTGGCTGGTTTACACATACAGCTAGCACATATGCACTTATACAAAGGTGCAGTGATGGTGAAAAAGGTGACAGAACCATCAAGAACATCCACATTTACTTCAGATATGTTACTAAATTGCTGAAAACGATTCTGTACGACTACAACGACAATGTGAATTCCTGGATTCCTCTATATTGGGAAATGTCAATGAGTTGAGTCAGACCTTGAAGCTGTTGGAAAATAGAGTGGGTCATTTGTGTAAATCCCTTATTTTATTTCATTTCAGTTTAAACAAGACCGTTTGACTGCTGTGCCACAATCTTCTGAAATGAATCAGGAAGTTGCATTAGGATGAACCGTAAGCAGACATGAAGTTCAGGGTTTGATTATTAGATGGAATGCCCATTCATTGTACTGATGAAAAAGAAAATTAAAAAATATATATATTTAAATAAACACCGAAAAAAAACCACAAAATGAATTTTAATCAGGAGCACAACCCACTCGAGAGTCTCTTTCTTTTCTTCAAATGAAGAAATAAATCTGAGTGATGCATTTGTTGTATAGTTTCTGTGTGTGTGTGTGTGTGTGTGTGTGTCCACAGTAGCAGTAAAATCTGTGTGTGATTTTTTTTCCCTCTCTAGGCAGTGGAATTTTTCTCCCACAGTGCCGCAGCCTCTGGTTTGGCTGTGTTCCTGCAAGGACTTCCTCTAACATAGGAACGCAATGTACAGCCAAGCAGGGGTGTGTGTGTGTGTGTGTGTGTGTATTTGTGGTGTTCCTTGAGCACAGATCTGAATTTAGCAGACAACCTTTCACTGATGGGTCTGCTAATGAGCCTTCGAGTTACAGTCTAGCTGTGTGTGTGTGTGTCTTTCACACACACACACACTTGCATGCACACATGCACAGGCACAAAGATGAATGCACACCATATCACTAAGGTCACAGCAAAGTTTCCTTTATCTCACTCACTGCCTGTCTCTCTCTTTGCCTGTCTCACTCTCTGCCTGTCTCTCTCTCTCTGCTTGTCTCACTCTCTCTGCTTGTCTCACTCTCTGCCTGTCTCACTCTCTGCCTGTCTCACTCTCTGTTCCTGTCTCTCTCTCTCTGTCTGTCTCTCTCTCTCTGTCTGTCTCTCTCTGCCTGTCTCTCACTCTCTGCCTGTCTTTCTCTTTGCCTGTCTCACTCTTTGTCTATCTCACTCTTTGTCTGTCTTTCTCTGCCTGTCTCTCACTCTCTGCCTGTCTTTCTCTTTGCCTGTCTCACTCTGGCTGTCTCTCTCTCTGTGCCTGTCTCACTCTCTCTGCCTGTCTCTCTCTGCCTGTCTCAGTCTCTCTCTGCCTGTGACATTCTCTGTCTGTCTCACTCTGTCTGTCTCTCTCTCTCTGCCTGTCTCACTCTCTCTGTGCCTGTCTCTCTCTGCCTGTCTCAGTCTCTCTCTGCCTGTCTCACTCTGTCTCCCTCCAGTTGCTGAATAATACAAAGCAAACACTGACCTACTTTTGCACGCAGGGAACAAGCTAGAGAGAAAATCTGGACTGGAGCGATGGAGAGGAGCGCGGGGGGAAACAGAGGGTACCAGAATGACAGAAAGAGCATTGGCAATAAAAAATGATGGATTGAGTGAGAAAGTGAGAATGATGGAGGATAGATATACAGCTTTTCCATGGGTCAAATTATGAACCCAGAACTATCCGATCCGTGGATGAGCTGCTGCTGTGCCTGCTCCCCATCACGTAACTCTACCTGTGGAAGTGGGTTTTGTTTGAAAGGTCTGGGGTGGAGATGAGAAAAAATACTAAAAATAATACTTAAAATTCATTCCAATACAAAGCTTATTTTATTTTGAAAATCACATGGGTGCCAATACTTGAGTGAAAATGGAGACAGTATTGAAGAAACACTGAACAAGCGCAGTTAACGGCAGTGATGTTACTGCTGGCTTTATTCCTCTGGAACACCTATGCTGTGCACACACTAGCAAGTGACAACTGACCTCTAGTGGGCGTGTCGCGACTGCTGTCATCTCCTGTGGGTGTGGCCTGTCCAGCATTTTATAAAGTGTCTGGATGAGAAATGGTAGTAGCTGTACATAGCACCTAAAGCTAACACCAATGAAATAACATGCTAATCAGAGTGAAAATCAAGTGTATGATTCACACGTCACACTCGGCTTTGTGCTAGCTTTATTCTCAAATTAGATTAGCAGAGCATGTTAACTGTACTAGCTATGTGCACTTAGCAGAGGAACCAATGATCTCTGCTGCTTCCTTCTAAGCTTTATTTTCTTTTGTCATCTCTCTGTACACCTCTCTATCTTTAATGAGAGATGTTATAAGACCGAATAAGAGGATTATAAGTTTTTCTTCCATTTTGCTGTCAAACAGTAAATGGGACGTTAGGATTTGTGGGTTTACAGTGTCGTTCCTAATTTGCATAGAATTCTCAGCGCAAATGTCGTTCATCACTGAAATTGCAGCTCGGTGTTGCACACGTACATTGAAAATGAACAATCGCCTGTCACTGGTATGTTGTTGTCAGTTGTTGTTTGCTAGTGTGAATGCAGGGTAATCATCTGGATTAAATCAGGAGCTGCATGTGTGTGTGTGTGTGTGTTTGTGTGTGTGTGAGAGAGGCGGGGGGTGAGTCCAATTCCACAGAGTTCATCTCTGTGTCTTTTTTCTCTCTATAATGTGATTAAATCCTTAACCACCAGAGTCAGGAGGCCCTCGCCTCTGCTCTGCTCTCCTCTCCTGCTGACTTCTCTCCATCTCCATCTCTCTGGGAGAAATGCACAGTCACAATACATCACCCATCTCCCCTCTTCCTCATCCTCATCTACTCGCTCTATCTGTCCATCCGTCCCTGTCTGACGCACAATTCTTTACCTGTCACCAGTCATAAACTGTCATCCTTATCACTTCCATCCTAACCCTAACCCTACTTACCTGCTAAACAGATTACAGGCGGAGCTCTGCTTGTGATGTCACAAAATAAGATCCATTGTTTTCACCCAATCATGGTACGTATGCAGATGCCGCAGAGTGCCAAACAAGCTAGCTAGATAATTTGCTAGAAAGGAACAAAATCATGGGTGTTCTGGCATTATATTCTCACAGGTTAAATAAATCAGGGAGAAAACAACCTTAGGAATCAAGACTCTAATCTCACTCAAGCTGTTAGCAAGTAAACTAGCTATTAAAGATAGCAGCAGGATGGAATTTAAGATTTTTACTGGGATCTCGTACAGTGTGGCACGTATTAATCTTGAAACAGTGCTGATCCAGCTAATCCAGTGTAAAACTGCATCGAGAGTGTTTTGTCCTCAAATAAAATGAAAACGCTGGTTATAAATAAAATACCTAAAGCTAAACCCTGCTCTACAGTGCACAGTGGCACAGGCTAATGGATTACAGAAATCAGCATTAACGCAGACAAAGAGATGAAAGATTAGTGCATAGCTGGATTTGTCAGACTTTGGACCATGAGTTTAGATCAGGGTTCTAGAGGAACGGTGTTCTGTCTCCCTGTATATGTGTACATGGATGAAATGCCTGTAATAACTAACAAAGTTGAACCTCATCATGTTTATTAGCAAAAAGTAATTGTGTTAATGATCCAAAAACATTCTAACTGTTTAGGAACTGTAATGGGTTCCACTAGATTCCTGAAGGATTTCATTAGGAGTTTCTGCTTACTATTAAACACCATTAGAACTAGGGCCTTTTTTCGTTTTGGTAAATGCTCACAATCATAATAAAGTTAAATAAGCTCTCAGAAACCATTGGGAACAAAGTAGACCATTAGACACACGTTCAAACCCATTAGAAAGCACCAAAAAGCTCAAAGGTTATTGGTGAAAAATCAGGATGTTTTACAGTAGATAGAAAGAAGTCGTTAAAATTCATACACTCTCATTTTCTACAGATTTTGGATACTAGATGAGATGAGCTAAGCTAACAGGATCTCCGATGTACTTGTGTTTATCCTCATTATTTTTATTGCTAACACTAAGCTAGCTAACATGGGTTAAACTGACAGGATTACTTTTACTTTGATAATCTTTACTGCTAACATTAACTAGCTAGCTGAGTTAACCTGAGAGGATTTCTGAGGTGATTATGTTATAAATCTGTGCTAGGCAAATAGCTAACATGGTAACACTCGCCAGACAGCTAGCACAAACAAATCTGACAGGATTTCTGAGAGGATCATGTTTAATAATCATTACTAGCATGGGCTAACCTGACAAGATTTCTGAGAAAACATTTTTTGTCCTGAAAGCTAATTTTGCTACTCAGAAATGTTTGAAAGGTGAACTTTCATGTTTATTAGCACTCAGACACCTGAATATTATAAGCCATCAGCAGAACATTTTAAATTAGTTTTTGAAAAATGTTTTTGATGAATGAAAAAATCAAATGGTCCTGAGCTTCACTGTGACTTGTTTTTATAATGAGCTCTGTATGACTCAATATGAAACAACCTTCAAACATTTATTCGGTTATAATAAAAAGGGAAACCTGAATAGGAGTGAATGAGAGTAATCATAGTGTCTGACTCGTCCACATGGAGTGCGTCAGCAGCTGGACCACATTTTACTTGACAAACATTATGAATCAGTGTCCTCGGCGGGGATCTGGGATAAAGTGGAGATGTCCTCACGAAGGCGAATGAACAGAATAAATAAAATAAATCTCCAGTAAATCAGAACACACATATCGTATGTGTATGTAAATATATAATTTACACATTTCACACCTGTAATGTGGCTTAATAGAGATTAAAGGTGTGTGGTGAGAGGGCTGGCTGATGTGGCACAAATATCACCATACTCATGATAGTAGATAATAAAGCAGCAAGCACAAATACAATGTTTATATTTTAAGTATAAAGAAGTAAGAAAAAATGTAAGATGTACAAAAAATCATAATAATGAAAAGGGAAAGTTCAAAATTGTAAACCTTTTTGTAAAACTAAGCTAAAATGAGATAATAGTGTAATATGTAAATATGTGATTTGAGCTGCAGGTAAAGGGTTACAAAAACAGAATGGAAGAAAACAAGTGGGAATAGAAGAAGAAAAGAAGAGGATCAAAGGAAAGAGCGAAATCTGATTATTCACACATGAAGGACGTAAACGAGAGATCTTTACAGAACAGCCACTCACTGTAATTAAGTTAAGCAGACAGGTTGTGCAAGAGGAAAACAGACAGATGGACAGACAGAGAGAGAGAGAGAGAGAGACAGAAAGCATTGATGCAGCACTGATTTCATTTCTGCTTGCAGACAAACATGAATGTGGCTAGCTGGGCGTGTTAGAGTCCCGTGGCCTACAATCTCAACACAGAAATGTGGTAGAGAAAATGAGAAATTGTATAACTATTAGCTAAAAGACCTTTGGAAGCGATTCCACCCAAACTGAACGATCTGACTGGCTGGTGAGTTTGTCAGCCTGAAATTTCCACAGATATTATTTGCATAAAATTCCAGTAGAGGTGACATATAAACCTATTTACGGTTTTCCCAGGAGATTGTTAGCCAAACTTTTAACTCTGAGGAGCACAAACAGCAAACATGCAAATTTGACCAAGGATGTACTGTGTACTTTTTGCTGATACAATAAAACGTCTGGTTCCTTGTGTTAGCTCTGCCACCTAGCAAAGCCAGTCTCAGCCGCACATGATTGGTAGCTCATTGTGCACTTTTCTGGCCATGAGATTCAGAATCTGCAAGGCTGCAACGTGATTACTCTTCTGCACTTCCTTGTACTAGTTTTCAATGGGGGGGAGAACAAAATTCAAACAGTGTGAGATTTTTATTGACAAAATGTAGCAGAATTCTAGTGAATGCTGGATGTCTGTTTGCATGACTAGACAACTAGTTAACAAATCTTTTAAAAACTACCTAATTAAGTAAAGAAGTGGATTAAGAAAGTATAATGCTATGAAAATGGAACGTTTCAGTGTATCCAAGCTGTAGTTATTTTTACACAAGCTGCTTCTCACTGTTTTCCTTGTTAAGTATACCATATTGTAGATAAGCGTAATGAAACTGTGACTAGTTTTTCAGGAAACGTGAGGAACCAGACAGTCTATAAGCGCAGTAGCATGAGGGCGACCAGGAATATCAGCTCACTTATTGCAAAATAAAGAAGTTTTTAATTGCTTTAAAAAAAATGCAGTTCATTTTCTGTATCCTAGTACTGTAATAAATGTTGAATTGTAATAAATGTGGAGTTTAAATTAGAGCACACTCCTGACTTAGTTTTATTCAAGTTACCAGAATAGATTTTTTCTAAGCGCTAAACAAACCCTTTACTATGTTGAGAAGAGAAACGACAAAAATATCCATCCTCCAGGATTAGCAATGGTAGAGATGATTAATGTATACACAAAGTTATTTAAAGAAGCCGACTAATATTTTTAAAAATCCACATTTAAACCTGCTGCTAACTTTAGTCCCTCAGCTTATGTCGTTACTGACTTGATCACATGACAGAAATAGCAAGGCTAATGCTATTAGCGCCGTGTGTATATACAGACATCTGCCAGGCAAACAGGCTTAGCTGACTAGCACACTCGGTATAAATAACTCAAGCAGCGTCACGATCCGTAAGAATTCAACTCAAGTCAACTTTATATATAAAGCATGTAAAACACCACAAGGGCTGCCAAAGTGCTGTACAATAGCAATACGAAATTAATAACTCAACAAACAACTATACAGGGATATGACCCAATAAAATTAACTAGTGCAATAAGACAAGATAAAAGTTAATAAATGCACAAAACAAGAAAATGGGCTACAAAAATAAAAACAGTTGAACGAGTATGTTCTAATATTGTAAATGGACTCGAATAAAATAGACTAAAACAAGAGAATTATAATGTAAACCTGCCAGCATTACATACTGGATCTATAGCACATCTAAAGCTTGAAAGAACAGAACTGAACAGAACCCCCATCAAGCTGGAGGTTTTAATTAAAAAGGGTAGGCTGGTCCATAGCCGAGAAACAGCCACAGAAAAGGCCCGGCCACCCTTATACCTCAAACAACAGCTAAGAACAGTTAAAGAAGCTGGACCTTAGCATTCTGACGGCAACCACTGTCTGAGATATAGCTCAGGGCTGGCCTGTGTTCGGCTTTAAATGCAAATAACAAAATCTTGAGCTGTAACATGTTCTGGGCTGTAACGTGTGCTGTAACGTGTCCTGTGCTGTAAAGTAAAACTTTTAATCTAGTCAGCTAACTAGCTCGGTTTTCTGTCCTATCAACAAAGTAAACCTCTCTTCTGCTGTTACAAATTTATGACAAAAAGCATGACTCGTTATGTTTGCATGATACATGCACAAAAGACGGAAAAGAACTCGTCAAAACTATCCATATATGTGAGGGAGGGGCCTCAAAAGGCCATGAAATGCATTAGCGCCGTCTAATGGTTTGCTCTGAAACATCAAAGCATCTGATTGGATAAAGCACATTTCTATCTTACTGATGAAACAGGAGTAGAATAGGAACTGGAGTTGTTGTACTACCGTGTCGTCATCACACCCTTCACGCTCCTGTAGGCCCTGGTTCTTTTTTTGGTCAGGAGTGTGACACCTGTGCAGCAGGTGAGGAAATATTGACCTGGTACTGATCTGGTGATCTGCAAACACACTCACCGTCCAGGCCCAGATAAGGAAACGTTCCCATGGAGCTGTGTCGCCAAATCCAGAAACACACATGCAGAACAGGAAGTCCTCGTCTACATGGAAATATGACTGCTCGAGCTCCAGGCGTGGATTTCATCTCCTAGAAACTGGGACAAATGATGGAATGTGCATTTGGAGATGGCCACATGAGACAGTGTTAAACAAAATAAACAGACGCAGTCTCACAGCATGACACTGAATCTATTATCATACCAGGAATTTACCATTCCGGGAATTAATCATACCAGGAATATTTCATACTATTCCATGCCAGCACACACACACACACACACACACACACACACACACCTCGTTATTCTCACTGTGGGTTCATCAAAGAGAAAAGACAAAGGGAGTAAAAGCTTAACACATACTCCTCATGCTGGTTGTCAAGATACATCACTCTGTGAAGATGTTAGCGTTTCCTTGGAAACTGCACACAACTACATCAGTCCTTGAGCTTTGTGTGTGTGTGTGTGTGTGTGTGTGTGTGTGTGAGAGAGAGAGAGAGAGAAATGGGCAGCTTTTAATGCCACTGCACAGTGACCCAGCAGGATAAGCTTTAGAAAGGAGATGCTCAAGTTGACATGTGGTGCAGAATTAAATTAGATGTGATTATATTAAATACTAAAGCGTACACTCAGTTTTATACACAACACATTACAATCTGACGTGTTTCGCTGGCCTTGGAGTCGGGGCTTCTTCATTGTGAGATAGTCTTTCAGGTCATGGAGATGTAGGATTCTGTTAATGGTGAATGTACATACTTTGGTGTATGTCTCTGACATCTCCAACTCCTTCACCAGTTCCTTTTTTGGTCCAAAGTTTGTTCATTCCTGGGAGGAATTTGTGTCCTTTCCTGAACGATTTTTAGATTTGCATACAGTTGTTTGTACAGATGCTCATGGTATCTTCAGTTGTTTGGAAATTGCTCCTACAGAGGAACCAGACTTGTTTTTCTGAGGTCTCTAAATATAGCCATAGGTGCACTCCCAGTTACCTCCTCATTATTACAATCAGCCAATCAGAAGCTTTTAAAAGTCATTATATCATCTTATGTAATCTTCCAGACTGTTTAAGGAGACAGTCAGCTCGGTGCATGTAAACGTGATGCTATAGTGAATTAAAGCTGAAATGAATCCGTCTCTAATCAGTTGTTTTAAAATGACCTCTGATGTGAACAATTGACTGCGAAAAGAACTGCATGGTGACATGAAATATGTGAAGAACTGAGATTGAGTATCTTTAGCCTTGATGTACAATATACGCTCAATTACAGTATATTATCTACAGTGTTCCACCTGGTGAATATTGTGTGGTGTTTGTGTGTGTTACGAAATTTCATAACACTGAAGCTGAACTTGTGTGCGTTCTTGTCTTACGCTGTTGTACTGTTCGCACCATGTGAGTATTGTCCCACGTCATGAGCGAGTACACTGACATAATGAATGCTCGATGAGAATAATCTAAACTTATCTCTTCATCTTTTCTCTACACACGCGCACGCACACACACTTTCATAGTTTCAGATTAAATAGGAGGAAATCCTCACATTTCCGCATAGGTCTGAAAGATTCTGGAGACATTAGACTCGATCTTCAGATTACAAATAGCTTAGAAAGTCTGGAATGCAGAAGCGGCTGCTGATTCCCATAATTGTGAGAGTTGCCATACCAGAATCAGTGCCCAAAACAGATCCATTATTATCTCCGCATGCCGTATTGTGCCACGCCCTCACACAATCTGCCCTTCTAATCTTGAGATGTAGTACTGGTCATAATCATGGTTGCTGTACAGGGCAATCTGGCTGCTGAAACGCTGACACATAATTACATCAGGTACATTTAATTTTACTCCACAAGTGATCCAATCCCTGGGAAGTTTTTTGTTGTTGTTGTTGCTCCAGTTCAAGGCTGGTTTAGATTAATCCAGTTAGCTAGTAAACCAATCCTAGAACAGAGTCACAGCTAAGCAAAAGAGCAAAGTGTTTCAGCTGCGTGTGTTTTATCATCACTGTCAAGAAGAATGAAATTGAATCCAGAGGATGTTATTGCTTATGACCTAATCACACAATCATGTTCTTATAATCCATATTACTTTGACACGATTCATCACAGGTTATTGAAACAAATTTGTGTTTACTTTAGCCCCAAATCCTAACTCACTGACACATCGAATTGAAATGATCACGCACAAAGAACATGAACAGCTGAATGCAGCATGCAGTTTTATCTCTGCATCATATAGAAGCATGTACAGAGTTCACACACGTTTATCACATACTGTACGTACTTTACCTCACAGCATGGCGCTCTTGAGTTCTGGATTCTGATTGGTCAGAAGGTGTTGTTTAATTTTCTATAACAGCAGCTCTGACAGTAGTGCAGCTGCACATCGCAGCTTTATATTAATGAGGAAACAGCTTGCTTCACTGACGTTCTGCACAAAGTCAGATGTGCCACCGATAAATCCAAAGCTGTAATCGTTGGTTAGTTGCTGTGAAATAAGAGGAATAAAACACTCGGGGGGGGGGATGCTGCTCTGGGAAAGTAATCGACTTCAGTGTGGTGACAGTAACTGCCCTTCATCTGTGTTAATAAACACTGTCCCAGACTGTCTTTATTACTTGTATATATACACACCTACCTTGAAAAAGAAGAGAAGAGCATGAAAAAAAAAAAGAGAGAGAGAAAGTGAGGAGAAAAAAAAATGATTGTGAGAAAATGACAAAAAGGTGGTTTTCAGAGACCATTAACAATCAAAGAAAGAAAGAAAGAAAGTAAGAAAGAAAGAAAGAAAGAAAAATACACTTAGGGAGAAAAGTTTGGGATGAATTGAGACAATCATGCAGAGTTGTCAAGTATCTCAGCAATCAGATCTCATTAATTACAGTACACACTCCACAGACACGCAGAGAGGGTGTGTGTGTGTGTGTGTGTGTGTGTGAGTGTGAGAGAGAGAGAGAGAAACAAACAGACAGAGAGACAAAAAGACAGACAGTGAGAGAATCATGCATCTCGCTGTCTGTAAGCCACTCAGCAGTGAGATTTCATTAGATACACTACATGCTCCTTAGACAGAGTGAGAGAAAGACAGGTAGAGAGAGAGAGAGAGAGACAGATGGACAGACGGAGACAGACAGAGACTGACAAATGGAGTGAGAGAGAGACTCATGTAGAGATCTGTAAGGCACTTAGCAGTCAGATCTCATTAGTTACACTACACGTTCCTCAGAGACTGGGTTCTCAGCTACACAGCGCCTCATGGTGGCCACACAGGTCTCGCTCTCTCACACACACACACACACACACACACACACACACACACACACACACACACACACACACACACTTACTTCACCTATCTATCAGGACAGGCTGCTAAACTGCAGTTAGCATAACACGGCTAGTCCCCATAAGGAGAGGTTTATGTGATTGTAATCTGAGCCTGAGCAGTTCTCAGCAGTACACAGACGCTCTGTCTGTCTGTCTGTCTCTCTGTCTCTCTGTGTGTTTCTAATGTACAAGCTGGCTCCTGAGGGAGGAATAATAAACCTGGCATTCCTGTCTGAGGCTGGATTGTGTATGTGTGTTTATGTTGGCACTGGTGTAGTAATTAATGGAAGTGATGACATGACTGACTATCCCTAATGATGGAGAAATGATGGTCATGTCAGTAGCGCCACTGAGCCGAGGTTTAAATATCAACAATAATTTGATATTTATGTTAGTATTAATGCATTATGGTTACTTACATTTACAACACAATGCTCCAAATGTTTAGCTGTTTAAAGTCATGAGAACAGGCTCACAAACAATTTAAAACTGATTGCGGTAATGAATCTACACAAAATCACAGGAAGATCAACACGTTACAGGAACACTTACAGTGAAAACAAGACAAAGGTGTCAGGAGTATCGACACTGACCTCAGATGGTGAATTATGATTTGACTAGCTAGCACATAGCAAGTCGTTGATATGGACAACATGAAGGCACATGAACAATGAAAATAAAAAACAAAACTAGCAACATTTACCTCGGATGTGTTGAAAAATTTCGAATCTAAGGCCCAGTAGGGTTCTATATTTATGATTTAGTTAGCTAGCATTTGCCCATTAGCTCTCATGTGGAAAATGTAAAGACAATGACAGTGGAAGGGAATCAAAGCTGTCAGGAATATCAACATTTACCTCAGATGTGTGTGTTGTTCACATCAAAAGAAAAGACGCCTTAATACCAAAATAATGGCATACTGTGGCTAGTTTCTATGTAGCTGCTAAGCCCTTTACATAACAACATAGTGGACGCACAAACGAGACAAAACAGCCAGGAATATCAACAATTACTTGGTGATGCTAAATTACTAAGAAAGACCAGTAATTACACCCTCAGCTGAGAGGAAATTGGGTCGGATGGTCAGGCACAGGCCTGCCATGAACTGGTAGCTGCTGGAACGCTGTCCAGAGTTTAGCGAGTTTTCCATCACCATGGACTGAGAGTCTGCCATCCAAGAAAGAACCCACTGCTCCAAAATCCACACCTTCAAGCTCGACTAAAGTTTGCAGCTGAGCACATGGACAAAGAAAAAGGTTTATGGTCAGATGAGACAAAGATTGAGTTATTTGACCAGGTGTATGTTTGCAGGAGTAATGATGAGGCCTTCAACACCAAAAACACTGTACCAACTGTTACGCAACTGTTAAGCTTGGTTAAAGAAAGTGGATGGAATAATGAAGAACCTCAGAATTCTTCATCAGAACCTCAAACCATCAGCTACACAATTGGAACTTGGACACAATTGGGTGCTCCAACAGGACAATGACCCCAAACACACATCGAAGCTGGTTGTGGAATGGATCAAGCTTAAAACATGCCCTGACCTCAGCTCTGTCGAAAATATGTGCGCTGTGATTAAAAGTCGTATCCATGCCAGGAAACATACGTATTTAATTAAAATCTACAGATTGTGCCAAGATATCAACCAGAATTCTGCCAGAAGCTTGTCGGAGGCTACCAAAAGTGTCGTCTGGTCAAGGAGAAATTTGCTAAGGAACGTTTAACCGGATATTAGGTGTGCTGTATGGATATTTCTGACCCCGTGTTCATTTCAGAAAACACCAAAAATAAATAAATAAATACATTTTACTTGTGCCCCAAATAGTTTTTTTTTAATTAAAGATATGTTGTACAATCATTCTTCAGAGAAAAAGAACAGTTAAGACATTTACTGAAAGTCCAACATTGCGATGAAATTCACGTCTATGCTGCCTATATAAACCTCTGCCTGCGCCTGAGCTTCATGTGCGTTTTGGACAAGCTCTAAATTTGAACAATGACCCAAGGCTCAACTATTCATTTCTTGATGAGTCATAATGAAGTGTCACTCTTGATCATTTGAACAAACTGCCATTTGAGCTCAGAGTTAGAGCAATTCAGTTCTGTAGCTTAATGATGTTTCACTATAATACATTTCCTAAACATATAAAGGTGTACTCTAGAGGCCACTATTAAACCCTTGGGTCAGAAGTACGTTTTTTTTTGTTGTTGTTGCTTTAATGTTGTTTAGATCAAAATCATATCCAGCTGCAACAAGCTGGGATGGCAGTTTGGCAGCCATTTGACATTTAAATAATACCGAGCTTGATTTCCAGGTAACGTTCTCATTGCCAAGGAATTCAAGGAATTCGTTTGGCAATTTGCTCCCATTTAATTAAAGACATGCCACAACAGGGCGTGATTTATACTCTTCTTCCTTTTTGCAAATAATGGGATTTGGCACGGCTTATATTGGATAGCTACGTCTTCCCTCCTTCATGTCAATCCTCGCAGAGGTAAACATGGTTTTATGTCATGTTTTTGTGGTTTCAGTGCAATTGGAGCCTTTTGGCATACAGCTTTACCTCATTTAACCTTTACCTGAGCTAACCTCAATGTCTGGCTTAGTAGACAGACATACATACAGATGGAACAGCTTCTACTAGGCCGTCTTCACTAACCACATTTCATTAAACCCTTTTAGCAGTTTACTTGTAAACTTTAAAACATGTAAACATAAACATCATTCGTCCTGCTTTTCTGAGACACTGAACACCTGGATTAATTATTTTCCTGGATGTCATAACTGGAGAATATATTTCTCAGCATGGTCTGATGAGTTATTGTCACTCCTTTTTCTGCCTCAAGTTGAATTCATTTTAATTGAAAGAATTCATCGGGACCTGCAAATCTGGATTTGGTCTCCTGTAGATCATAGCCTTAAACTTTCTCTCATGTAATCTGGAATAAAACCAAGACCAGATGATAGAAAGAATGATCCCCAAAAGGATTAATATATGATATTGAACCAAAGATTTGATTCTTGTACTAATGTTCGTGAAAAGCCTTAATAACCATTAACCATCCACCCATTAGATGTTGAGCTAATTTGCAAAATATATGAAGTTTTGCAAACTAGTCCTAGAATTGTTGTTCTGTGCAACACGGTAAGGCCTGGCCATTAGGGTGAGCTACGTGGAAAGGGTGCTTGGACCCCTGCAATTGCTGCTTGAGTCCATCTGTTATAAATGGGTGGTCAATGACTGCAGAAAGAAAGAAAAGAAAGAATTATTAATGAAAGTGTTGCTGCGGATTGGTCAACTGCTGTGACATCACTTATGACATCATCAGCCAGCAGTTGGAATTCTAATTCTCCAGCATTAGAATGTCACACTTCCCATTTCACACTTTAATATGAAATGAGTTAAAATGTATAAGTGGGTGGACTGTGAACAATAAACACTTCAGACTGCACTGAGCACAGAAAAGCAGGAAACAATGGGAAGAAAAGGAAGAAGAATGAGGAATAACAGCACCCTCTTTCCTGTAAAAAAAAACACACACACACACACACAAAGAGGTGTGAGGATCCATTCACGTTATTGTCAAGAGTTTTCCTCAGCTCGCTTGGTCTCCATGGCAACGCCTCCCACGCCTGTGTGCTACAGAGATCGGTTCATTAATACGCACACATGCACGTGCACCCGCACACACTTCACTGTCTCTGGCCAGTCTCTGGGACAAGTACTCAGACAGACAGTGCAATGTTTGCACACAGGGAACATCGTGTTTGAAAGTCCTACAGTTATCTTTTAAAGCTGTAAGTGGAAACTCATGTCCCATTTTATTGCACTTAAAAACTGCTTACTAATTTCCACCAGCTTTTATTTCCTGAATGCTGAAATGATGTCACAATAAGGATTTGATCAGCAGGTGCTTTGTATATAATATTTATTAACTAACTAAGTAAATATATACATTACGTCTACATTTTATTTTTAGTAGTCTACTAACAGACAGACAATGAGACATCGGACACACACACAGAGTTTAGAAACAGATGGACAGACTAAGACAGACAGATGGACTATGGGAGCCAGTCACAGACACTCAGACAAACACTTCACCATGATGATCATCACTGACTTACATCAGAACCATCCTGAAGATCATCATGGTCATCCGACTGAGCATATTACCTCCCCATGAAGGTTGTTTTCAGTGTGGTTGTGGTCTTTTTGTCTGCCAGTACATAAGATTGTGCAAAGCCTACTAACTCAATTTCCATAAACCTTGGTGTAAAGGTGCAGCATGGGCCAAGAAAAAAACGGGGCAGATCCACAAATTTATTTACTCTTTTGCCATAATGCCAATGCCATACATCCTAATATCCAGTAGATGGCAGTAAAGTTCAATAGCGACAAAACATTGAGGGTATGCACTGACATCACTTTCCCACCAGAACACGCCCCCTCAGTCAGACTGAGTGGCAAAACAATGTAAATGTCTGCCTTTAGTAGGAGAAACTGCAAAACCAGGAGTAAAACAAATGATTGTCTGCGTAAATTAAAGGCAGTTGGACCTGACGGTCATCCTCATCTTGTGTTTTTGCAGCATCCGAGCTGAATGTTAAGTGCCACTCATTGGATGTAACTGCAGAGACTATAGTGACCTCATGTGCATACCCTAAAACCTCGTACTACGGCTGCGCTCACACTGCAATGCTGAAGTGACTCAAATCTGATTATATTTTTTTGCCCTCAATGTGACACAGATCTGATCTCTTCAAATCAGATTTGGGTCACTTTCATATGTGGTTCTAAATCCAATACATATCCAATTTGCAGCTGAATGAGAAGCTCAGATCATAAATCATGTGGCTTTGTGCCTATAAGCATGCACTGAGCATGTCGTAATCAGATTTGTGCTACCTATTGATATATGCTACTTAGCGGCTGTGCGTTAGGTTTAAAGTTAAGGTTTTAGGGTTAACTTTAAGCTTTAAGTGTTAGGGTAAAGGTTAGGGTCTGGTAGCTAAAGTCCAGTTGCAATCGGTAGCATTCATTCACACTATGGTAGCATTTCTGCTATGCCAAGCTAGCTACTGAACGGATTTATGTATCACACAGGTGAGCTGCTGTAAATTATTGTATTAAACATTTAGCTTTCGTTGTTAGGATATTCATAGAGCGTAAGTGTTTTCACTTTTATTGCAGATTAAAGCTATTTTGAAGTGAGGACATTCATGTGCTATTGACCCAACAAGTCTGATGGCAGGAAGCCTGTATGTAGTTAGATTGGCATGGCCACCATGAAGGGGCTGCTGCTGCACATTTGCATATCATAGCAGAGTTGATTGTTCGTGACAGAGGTTGGTGTTCTACGAGTGCCCTTCTGGTTTATATATTGTAGTTGTCATATTGCAGCATTCTTACTGAACAACATACTGTATCTGTCCCACAAATAAAGTGCTAAACCTTCTCTCCACTGAGGGGCAGCTCAGAGCTACCAGCAGTACTGGAATTACATTCCTTGACCATTTTGTTTTTGCACTACGAGGTGTAAAATGAAGATGAGCTCGGGTGGATACGCATGCTGTGCAGCTTATAAGACCAGTGGGTTTCTGTACTGCAGGCAGATTAATATAAATTATTCATTAAGAAATAATGTGGTTTATTAACAGGGGAGGGGGGGGGGTCACGTTTTGATTTTAACAGATAAACCACACACTACTGGAGATCCGCCAGCAGATATGTCTGGGTTTCTACTGCCCCCTGGTGGTCAAAGAAGAACTGCCACTAGCAGAGTTGATGGGCATCATAAAATCTGAGCCAATCATGTTCCAATATGCAAATGCAGTGCATCCAACAATAGTTTAATGGATTATATAAATAGCCTTCAATACAATTTTTGTTTAATCTGTTCATCCCCATTATTATTATTAAGCATTTATTTCTCCATCCCTTCCCTTTATTCCCTTTCACTTCCGAATCACTTCCCAATACTATTCCTTCCATTCCCCTTCCTATTATTTTTCCTTGCACTTCTATACCCCAATAACTTTTCAACCTTTCCAGTGCATTCCCAATCATTTTCCCATTTAATTCTCCATCCCTTCCTCATAATTTTTCCTCCCACTTCCTTGTTCCCTTTCCATCCTTTCCCACTTTACTTTCATTCTCTATCATTTTCCCATTTTCTATCCATTCCTTTCACATTCTCTTCAGTCTCCTCCTTCACCATATCTCACTGTCCCTTTCCAGCTCTTAACTTCTCCATCACTTTCCCTCATCTTCTTTCCCTTTCCTGACTCAGTGATGGTGTTCCTTTCCTTTCCTTTCCCTTTAGAACTCCAAGCAGTTTAAGATGCCTTCCACTCCATCTGACTCCATGACGAATGGGTCTGAAGGGTTTGTGAAGGAAACAAAGGGAAGCAAAAGTCTTGAAGGGTTTAAATTAATTTATAAAAAGAAAAGCATTTTCCCAGTGAAGCAGAACAAACATTGATCTTTCATCTTCCTTCTCCATTCCTGCATCCTCCAGAACGCATTCATTCAATCTGTAAACAGACCAGAGCAGGCTCGCTGAACCAACTGAAACCAGTTCGAGCCAGGGATGGAAAACCTGCAGACTGGTGGGCGGAGCTTAAATCCTGAACATTAACTCATGCCTTTACATGGACAGAAAGCCGTGCCTTCTGTCACAGAGCCTGTTACTATGACAGCAGTGAGATGCAGATGTGGAATTGTTGCTAGCTGCCATCATCTGGCTCAGGTGTGTTTATTATTAGCATGTTAGCTGCAGCATCAGGGTTCTGTAAAATCACATCTCACATCTTTTACATGTATGAGATCTCAGGTGCAAGAAAAGAGGCTCGGACTCGACAGAATGAAAATGGACACTTACTCGATATATTTAAAAAAAAAAAAATTGTTAGACAGAAAAAAAGATTTCTTAAACAAAAACTTTCAGAAACAAATATGAAGACGAGCGAGTCCGATATCCTCTGCAGCTTGTCTGTCTGACGTATAATTCCTTGGAAATTAATTTCTCTATAAACGTCCACAAAATACACAAAAAAGCAAAAATGTGCACTCCACATAACAAAATACTGCATATCTCACCGTGTGATCTCGTGTGTTTGTGAGGGCTTAGCTGCCAGGAGTTGATCCCTTTAGTTGATGAATAAAGCTAGACTTGGTGAAATGCGCACACACACTCTCGTCAGGTTGGTGGTCGTCTCTCAGGAGTCGCGTTACAGATGAGCTGCCAAGGTGTGAAATGTGGAGGAGACGCTGGACACAACGCAGAGACAGGCTGAACTCCCCATTCAGGGTGGAAATCACATGTGTGTACTCGCTGTACCATTTCTCTCGCTCTCTCACTCTCACTCACATGCACGCGCACATGCACGCACACACACGCAAGTACAGACAGGTGAGCTCAGGTCACAGGTGTAGCCTGTGTGTGTTAGAGCTGGGCGACAGGAGGACATGGTACCAATGTTGCCGTAAATTACATCATAACACACTTTTCTGAGCTTGGGAGAAAAAGGGAACATGAGAGAGAGCAAAGAGAGAATCAGATAAAGCAGAAAGAGAGAAAGAGATGCAAGACAAAGAAGGGAAGGCAGAGGGAGAGAGACACAG
>JAQQZX010000005.1:2739997-2752497 GCA_030068355.1 Notoglanidium maculatum | reverse complement strand
GAATGCTATCAGTAGAGAGAAGACCTCTAGATTTACAGTAAAACACTGCAACAAAGTAAGATGAGTTAAATACCAATGACAGCCAGATTTGCAGTTAGTTCAATAACAGGATTTTAAAATGGTTAACACATCTAGGTGGTTGTAGAGTGATACTTTGTGTATCAAAAGAGATTTTGAATATAAGAGAAAAAAAGATCAAGTCCAGTCTTTTCCTGGACTGCTCATATCCTTCTCCATTTCAGCTTCATGATGATAAAACTGTCCAATAACATACAGTACCAGTCAAAAGTAGGCATGAAGAGAACAAACCCTGCATAGAAAAGCCCCCAGTTGACCCAGGGATCAAACCCAAGACCTGCTTGCTCTGAGCTTACAAGTACTAATCACTACACCACTGTGCAACCCAACAGCTAAAACATGAAACATATTTTCTTTTATTTTTTAACACTTTTTTGTTTACCACATAATTCCATATATGTCCCATATGTTATTTCATAGTTTCGATGTCTTCTGAATTGTTCTGGTAATAGTCAAAATAAAGAAAACCCTATGAATGAGTAGGTGTGTCTAAACTTGTGACTAGTACTGTACATTAAATAACCTTTTTCAACAAAATTCTGTGTTGTAGTTGGTTGATAGGTGTTGTAGGTGCGGATGCGATAGACTTAACTAGACCAAGCATCTCATATGATTTTTCATCACTTAGCAAAAGAAAATCACAATGAACCAGAAACTTTGGAGGTATAAAGAAAGAAAAAAAATCCTATATAACAAATTTCCCCAAAGGAAACGATACAAAATAAATAAACTAGACAAGATATTGAGAAGTATAAGACAGAGATGACTGACTTTATTAGCAGTTAAAAACCATTCTGCTTAAATTCCTCACATTACTACCAGACCTTTATTAACTTTTAATATATGGGGAACTTCCTCAGTTACTGATATAGCTGCTGCTGTATTGTGGCAAGGCTGGTAGCAGGAATGTCAGGGTTTTGCGGGGTTCTTCATCCAACCTTGTGCAGAAGTCACTTTTTTTTAAAAACTAAAGCGGAGACTTTTCTCAGTATTTGTATATATAAAATGTACACATATACCTGCATTTGCTTCAGTTTGTCCTTCTTCAGGAAACCTTGAGGATTCTTTATGGAACCGTAAATGGAACCTCTTTCAAGAAGCTGAGAATCTTTGACTTATCAAGGAATCTTTGATGACGTGCTGGAGTTGAGTTCACAAAATCTAGAACAGCTCCAATGTGCAAATCTACAGTATAGAGAATAATAGGAACTCTTAGCTATGTATCTAACATTTATACTGGAGTATATTGCTTTGTTTAAAGGAAATTGTGGCTCCTAGCATGTTTTCTTACATACAGTAAGTTGTTGTTAAGTTATTTAACTGTAGAAACATGGACATTTCTGTACTGTTAGCTCTTACTATACTCGTACATTACGTCTACATAACATTTCTGTAACGTTAGCTCTTATTATATCACGTTTCACAAGCAATTTAGGAGCGTTATTTTTGAAAGCTGACAGCTTTAAACAGACCTGTTGAACTTTCATGGCTAATGTGGTTGTTATGGCAGCATAATATTTTGACAGGATTGGCTACTGTAAAGTATATCCGAGAATAGACTCTAGAGATTCTAATGTGAGCTCGTTTACTAGTAGCTAGCCTGCCAGCTGGGGGCTTTTTTAGTTTTTATTCTTTCATTCATTTATTAAATATTCATGTATGTTTGTAGAACCTGGCATTTTTTAATGGGTAAAGCTGCTGAGAATGTCTCAAGCATTTTGGACATTAAAGGTGGTTTAAAATGACATGTTCAGGAGTCCTTTAAGGCACATGTGTGTGTAGCGGAGATGCCAAAGCAGTCACAAGCTGTAATGAAACTCCAGCAACATGACATGTAAAAAAAACCCCGAGTATGAGTCACCAGGCTCAGCCTTTTAAGAGGACTCTCACTGTCACTCTCACACACACATCCTTTCTTTGTTTAGAGGTAAACAGTGTATCAGTTTTCTTTTTCCCACATTTGAATGCAGAACGCTGTCAAGGCTCCCCTGGAGACATTTTAGACTCTGAAAAAGAAGAAAGAATTTGAAAGAATACGCTTTAAAAGGCAAGCACACTATGCACACTTCGTAAATGACTTAACACTCTGGGTGTAACCGTCTAACACAGTGTTGCTGTCTATCTGAAAACCTACGGGTGTCAGACAATGTGTTTCAACTTGTGCAATAATCTCAACCCAGTGTAATTAAAAACCGTTTCAGTTATTCTGGTAAATTACGGTCAGGGTGAGAAAACAGCGTTTGTTGATTTGGTTCTGTGCACTGGATCTGAACTAAAGCAGTACAAGTGAGGGTTGGATATGCATTCTGTGTTAGGAATGCAACGTATTTCCTCTGAGACATGTGAAGCCAGCCAATCGTGCCACAGGTTAGCATAACACACGCAGAGAAAAGCGCTATCCACCCTCTTCCACATGCACAAACTCACAGACACCCATGATTGCTTAGTGTCGCGTATACAGCTCTTTATAATGCAGTCCTCTTTTGTCAGGTCTGAAAGTAAATAATCTTAATTTGTATAGCAAATTAAAGTACACTTCCCCATTTTGCATTAGCTTAGTCTTTAGAAAAGCCATGCACCCAGGTCTGAAAAACACCTGCTATTCAAGAATACACAGAAAACAAAGCACTGATGTGTGGTGACATGCCTTACCTGTGGTGATTGTTACTTTACTGTTTTTTTTCCCAAGTAAATATACTTGAACAGTCGTTTCTTAATCTTAACTTTGTATTGTTCTATTATTCGTTCCTGCACAGACATGTCCAAAGACCTCCATTTGAGATGTAGCACCTGCATCTGGACCGGTTCCTGTTATATTTCACAAAGACAAAGACCAGAAAAACAGTTAGGAATGAGGTTGAAGTGAGTCAATAACAAAGTATTAGATGTTTGCTATATTAGAAGCAAAAAAGAGGGGCTAGTTTACAATAGATTGTAAAACATCACAAGGAGTAGATCTTTCACATAATGTGGAGTTGTCTTGAACAGATCAACAATCTGTCACTATAAAGAGAAGAAAACGCCAGCATGCACTTGACAGGTCTTCGCTTACTGCGAAAAGTAATCCACTGGAAAGCTTCAAGAACAGAAAGGCCAGGTTTCATACAGAGATGTGCTACAAACAAAAATCTACTAGGCCAAATTTTGATGGGCACACGATGCAAGAATGATTCATTCAGCGTTTTTAAAAATGAATTTCATGCATTTTTGTTTTTTTGCAATTCAATGTTTTTGCCTAATATACATTACAGCATAAATGGAATTTAAGAAAGTAGGTACAATAAACGTCTAGCAAAAAGCTGAATTACATTAGAACCTAAAAACTGCTGACGTTCTCCTAGCTTGTTAGCTAATGTTACAATATTGCAATATTCATTGTTATGAGAGCCTTTGTAGAATATTTAACATAAGGTACAAACATTAAGACATTGTTGATTTCCTTCTTGTAGGACTTTATCTGTATCCAGCATAAACTGAATTGGCATTCAGGCATATTTGATATAATTTACTATTTATTTATAATATGAATCATTTAATACTTAGTGATCTTATATGTCAGATTTTGAGCCTTTATGTCAAGGGCTGAAGTCAGATAAAAAAAAAAAAAGAACATTACAGTCAACTCCATTAAAAGAGAACATTTGGCACTGCAGGCATAAAATACACACTTTGGAAACGTAATTAGTTGAGAAACGAACAAGTTATGACATTCTAGCTTTTACTGAATGTTATGTGCGGAAAAGTCTAGTTATAGCAGGAAAATTGAACATTCTTTAGTAAGGGATTCCAAATTAGGAACATTTCGAACCTTGAATGTACAATATTATGTACAACATTGCAAAACGCTGATACAAGCCTGAACTGAATATATGTAGCTGGAAATCTTACAGTTATATGTAATGAACCCTTCATTGTACTGTACTTCAATCGGAATGACCTGAACATTTCAGTTTGACACCATCAGTAGCATGATGTCAGGATGAAAGAAAGCTGATGCTGCATCTAGATTTCTGAACAAGGTGCACTGAGAAGCTGCCAAATTATTCCATAAACTGAACAAAAAAAATCCTCATAGACAACCTCATATGGTCAATTCACCCAACACAAACTGGAATTTATTTTTTACTCACCTGTAAATTTAAGTATACTATATGCTGTAAAAGTTTGTGCACACCTGACTATCACTCCCGTATGTGCTTGGTTTCCAAATTTAGTCCTTTGCTGATATAATAAGCTCCACTTTTCTAGGAAGTCTTTCCACTAGAGTAGTGCATGGCTGTGGGGATTTGCGTTCATTCAGCTACAAGAGCATTACTGAGGTCAGGCAATGATGTTGGATGAGGAGTTCTGGCACATACTCGATGTTGCAGATCATCCCAAATGTGTTCAGTGGGGTTGAGGTCAGGGCTCTGTCCAGGACACTTCCAGTTCTTCCAGTCCAATCTTGGCAAACCATGGAGCTCGCTTTGTGCACAAGGGCATTGTCATGCTGGAACAGGTTTGGGCCTCTTAGTTCCATACAACAGCATACAAAGACATCCTATACAATTGTGTCCTTCCAACTTTGTGGCAACACTTTTCCCCACACACTTTTGGCCATATAATGTATATAACCAAGTCTTAATCATGCTTATGAGATGAACCTATCGATATACTACCATCATTTTTTTCCAGGCAGAGACCTCAAACTGTAAAGTGTATGTTTCCACTAATACAAATGTGTAAGTTGCCAAGCGGAACCATTGGCATTTAACTAGAAGTGACAAAAAATATATTTTCAATATTGAACTTAATCATTCATTCATCCATTATCTATACCGCTTTATCCATCTGGGTCGCGGGGAAGCTGGAGCCAATCCCATAATCTTCGGGTGAGAGGCGGGGTACACCCTGGGCAGGTCGCCAGTCCACCACAGTGAACTTAATCAACAGCATGAAAAAACATTACACTTGACACAGTATTAATGTCATAAATTTCACATCCAGACAAACATTCTTTTCTTTTCATACCAATACAGACACATTTATGTTTAAGACACAAAGGCAATTGGGAAAAGCAGCTCTGGAATCTCTTGTGTGTGTTCCCGATATTGGTGTCTAAGTAAATGGTGAGCTCAAGTGGCAGGTCCTGACTTGTGCTGAGAAAATGGACAATATGCAAATCAACCGAAAAGGAAAAATAAACAAATTCCATGACTTGATTCAATTGAATGCATTTCAGCATTTTTATGGATTTTCAATAAAGCATAATTTCTAAGCACTTTTTTTTTTTTTTTTGTTAGAATTGCACACTTTGGGCTTACAATAAAACAAAAAAACCCTAGCCTCTGACCTCTGACATTCTGTAGACTGCAATTGATCACATTTGGTTTCCAAGGTGATGCCTGAAGAAAGGAGGACTGAGTCATAATTAACGCAGTCGTGTACCTGTCTGAATCAGACACTGGCGTCATTCGTGTCACATCCTCATTACAGTGTCATGAAATGGATGCAATACATACTCGGGAAATTCAGAACTATTAAAGTCATGATTATAAAGATCCAGTGAAAGGAAATGACTCAATAATAATTTAGTTATGTAAAGAATGAAACAGGAAACCAACGATCAACAACCGGGTGATGCAACATGACCCGACATGAAGCAGTCCTGAAGTTGATTCTTTTGCAATGACACCACATCCTGAAATGTTTTATTCCTTTTATACCACAGTTCTGTCCTGAACACTTTCCTGTGGTGGAAAAATTACTAACTGTTAGTTGTAAAACTCTGACACTGGAGAATCCTTCCATAAATGTTAAATAAACATGTCCTTACAGAAAACTTCACCATATCAATCGATAATAGATGCATTAATATAAACCTGTGATTTGAATTCCAACTGGATTTACTGTCAGCGCTGCGGTTCAAGAACACTTTCCAATCACTTAGATTCATTTTTCGACTATAAAAAAATGGACAGCAGTTCAGCTCTAAACAGTGAAGCCGCTACAGGTCTAGCGCCCCTGCTGGCTGGCTGCAGTACAATTTTTAGCCCCGCCCATCCCCATGTGTTTCAATGACAAAACAGTCTAATTTCCATGTCATGTTTCTCATCTAAACTGTCTTTCCACAGTGTCCAATTCAAACTGTTAGTTTGATATATTTACATTTTCTTCAAATTTTCTCCAAGGTTAGTTTTTAAAACATTATTCTGGTATAAAGCAAGAAGTCAGGGCTACACATAACTGACAGAATTTCCTGGAACTCCACCACACAATTTACCATCATATACCTACTTATTTAAATTTTTCTGGACACATGCATGAATATAAACTGTTGGCCATTTCTATTAAAAACATTTGAAACATTGAGAGGTTTCATAGGAAAAGGTGAGCGTAATCACGCTAGCTACCTAGCCATATAGCATCCAGCCAGCCTGCTGTCGAAATCTGTGCAAAAGACACTTATTTGTCACTGAACACACAATACCAATCATTAGGATGGATCTTATAAGGAGTTAGTTAGTTTAGAATGCACTTGGCTTGACTATGCGTCTCAAATATTGAGTTTTAACTCACCCTGGTGAGCTCACCACCAGCTCATTCCACGTTAAACACAGCAAATTTCCAGTTCATGTGATAAATGTCCCTCTTAGACGCATCTGTGTTAATGAAATATGTCCAACTGAAACTATTTAAGCTCTTTGGATAGACATGATAAAGAGAATTTGAGAATGTGATCATATTTGTCTGATCATTTCTACCAGGATTGGGGCGGGGCCAACAAAGCACTGACTTCGCCTCTAGTTTCTACATCGCAAACTCGCAAAGGAGAAAGTCCCTACTGCGCAGGCTCTGGCTGCAAATATGACAATATATGGACGTATTTTGGCTTCATTTCTATACAATGGGAGTGAAGGGGGGAATATGGTGTTCATTTTTTATACAATCATTAATTCAACAATTCAAACGTGCTTCGGTATCGTAAGGGATAACCACTGAAAAGAAACATTCATCATCATAACACCAGGGTTTTATTTATTAAAAAAACACAGCAAAACATTAAGTGCTCCCCGCTTTTTACAAGATACTCATGTACACATTATACTAAGACAAATAATTCTGTCAAATACAATATAAATACAAAATCATTCTCTTCAAATGACAGCAGATATAATGCATATTACAAAGAACCCTATAAAATTCTAAACAACTTCTCTACCAAATGAAACTTACGACCTAATACCTCACCATGCAAACACACACACACCAAGACATGCTCAAAAGCACACAATTTTCAAGTTTGTTAGGACAGGTCATTAGTCCCAAATGTGGGACGAGTAAACGAGAAACCCTGGGGGAAAAACATCTAAACATTCATACATAGGCAAGTCTTCGGTTCGGTTTTAAAATCAATAAAAAATGTAAAAAGAAGAATAAAAAAAAGAAGAATAAAAAAGATAAATTATTAATCACTTTGAAGGATAAAATCCAGCCTTAGGTTGAATTTTTAAATAAAGCTAAAAATCACACCCATGTCAGCCTTTAAATAACGAGCTAAAAGTTTTTCAGACCTCGTTAAGTGAGTCACAGAACGTTTCAGCCTGTCTGCTTTTAAAAAACCCAAAAAAAACAACGCAGCAAGAGACGAGACTGAATCATAAAGTGTTCAAAAATGAGCCTTGGCTCATCTGCACACAAAACTGGTTCGGGTTCTGCCTTTAGGACAGGTGGGGCAAGGATTCAGTGCCACAAAAATAAGTTGTTGTTCTCCCAGGAAAGCGATATGTGATTAAATTCCAAACGTGATTGAATTCCTTTTAAAGGAATAATTCGGAGAAAAATTAAACTAGAATTAAATGTAGTAAAATGTGTAATTTTGGACTGAAGTTTAGAGGATAATGTTTAAACAACAAGTTTAAGCCACATGCCCAAATCACCACACACTTAACTCAAAATATGCTGAAAATACGTGTTATATTGTGAAATAAAATAAGGGGAGGTTATAAAGTTATCTGATCAATACATACTATTTAAGTGCATGTCAAAAGTGTAATAAAAAACCCCCACAAATATCATATAGACAAATGTTTTATAAAAAGATATCCCACTTCATCTACAATTCATATTTTATTTCATTATGCACAATTAAAAGTCTAAAAGTCATCCGAAATGTCATCTGAAGCATGTGTGATGATTTAGGCCTGAGAATTAGTCTTGGCTTTTTGGCTTCATTTGGCGTAAATTAGTTTCATTTTTTCCTCCTTTCACACAGTTAAAAACAGACCGGTTTGATTTCTCTTTCAATCCAGATTTATGAATTGAAGTACATTTCATCTATAAAAATAAACAGAAAACGATCAGAACGAAGATATTGAACAAAAACAAAAGGATCACATTGAAGAACTCTTAGCTGCCAATACGTCGTATATCCTTTGTGTTTAAGTGGTTACACACTCACGTGACCTTGTTTCAAGGTCAAACCTGAGAGGTAGCAAGAACAGTGCTGTCGAGCTTGCCTGGATTAATGTGGATTATGTAGCTCAGGGTTTAGGCTAGATGTGGACCTCACAGGCACGATTGTGAGATTTCATATTGTGTACATGTCTCACCATGAAATACTGATGAAATACTATATAAGACAACTTATATACGTGTGTGTGTGTGTCTGTATATATATATATACACACACAAACCCCAAGAACCATTCCTTATCGCTGGGATGGTACCCTCAACCTTTTGTACCAATCTTCTACCTAGAAAGCTGCATATAATGTAAAGTTAAAGCATAGTGTACAGCAAATACTGTCAAAATATACACCTTTAATCTTTCTTTTAAGCCACTCTATCCAGTTTTCCATATGAAAAGTATGTATTAAAGGTCCAAAATATAAGAGTACCACCCCAATGACCAGGAAATGTATAGTTTAGGACACTTTTTTTTTTCTGAGAACATACAGCATATAAGAAGCACCAATATGAAATATGTGAAGACAGAGCGATACTAGCACACTCCTGCCCTCTAGTGGCAAAAAAAAATCATAACAATAATATAAAAAAATAATGATGAACAATCATCACATCATTACAAATGCTTAGCTTTGGACATCCTAAGACATCAAACAAATTCCTGAGTTTTAGATTAAAATTGAAATCAATGAAAACAATGCAAATGCAAATGTTCAACTCATCTACAGGGAACACTGTACCAACTACAATTTCCTACAGTGTCTTTTTGGCTAAATTATGTTACAAGGTACAAAAATATCTTTGCTTTATCAGAAAATATCTAATACAACAAACGTATTAACTAGCTAACTATGGCTATAGCAAATCAGTGATGGCTTTCTAGTGGGATTAAACCTATTCCTCGAATTAGGTTCGTCATTTCCCAATCCTGATCCGTTATTCCACTTCAGCCACACATTTTAGTATTTTTCCTGCTCTAATCCACCAAATTTGTGCATTTACAGGCACTTTGTAAAGTTAAACCAGGTGTTTTAGAGCAAACGTAAGAAAATGTGAAGAAGAAGGGCTGGGAAACATGGTGTAATTTCAGTAAAATATGTAGATTTTGTTGTAAAAGCCTACAGATGATGTCCTTTTGCTCATCTGAGACATTATACGTTATTCTAATCGAGTGTGTAAACGACAGGGCTGGTTAGCTCCTCCAGGGGGCACTCTGTGACTCAGCGTGTTTGAGTATCAGCGTTAGATCTGAATTAAACCCTGATATCACTATTTCACAAGAAAAAACAAACAAACTAATAGCGTGATACGTTTTTGGAAAAAATGCCTCATGACTCGGTTCCTTTCCTTGGCTCATTTCTAACACAGCACAAACTGCACCTGGAAAACCATTGTAGACTATATTTCAAATAAAAAGGAGGACTGTCCCATTATACATATAGCTAAAAACTGTTCCGCTTCACACATTAGGATTGCTCTATTTCACACACGGACCGAAACATATGGCCTTAGCTCTGGAGTAGATCACCCAGATCGTAGTTATCGAAAAGGTCCGAAACCCCCTCTCCGTCCTCCAGCCCCCAGAGGTAGTCATCATGATCGAGATGGGGTGAGAAATTGACGAATGAGGGGTCAGAGGTCAAGGCTGTGCCCGGGAGCTGATCTTCAGTGATCTGTAGCAGGCTGGGAGGAAGTCCCAGAATGCCCTCTACATCCATCAGGGTGGAGCTGCTACTGTTACCGAGGCCCTGGGATTTAGATGGTGTTGCTGCGGAGGAGAAAAAAACAGACATTTGTTTAAAGCATTTCAACAAGTCATGTCATCAGTTCTCGAATCGGGAGAGGGTGTTCCTCTGGATCATGGTTAATACGATAATTAATACGATTGATAAAACGGCCACTCTCTGACCTTCTAGGCCGTGCTGCTGTTTCGGCGTGCTTGGATGAGACGGCGTGTTGGATGGATGTGGGATGCCATATGAGTGGTCCTTCCTGGTAGAGCCAACCTTTACCGGACTTTCATCCTCTAGCACCTCCTCTGGGCACAGATACACCTCGATAGCACCGTTTTTACTCTTCAGATAGATCTGCATAGAACCCTGCTCCTGCCAACAAAGAACGGAAAAAGGTTATTGTGTATTTGTATATTAAGTGATGCACTGATTTTTGTATTAAATGCCATGAGGTTCTTTCTGCTCTACTACTGTGGAGGGAAGGATTGTAATCTGTTTAGCACTAAGACCCTGGAAGAAGAGAGAACGGGATCAGCTCTAAACTGGGCTTCTGGAGGATGAGAGAAGATGATTGGTTGAAGACCTGAAGGAAGGGCTAAGATGAAGGTCTGGCACTCACCTCAGATACCTCTGGCACCTCCAGCTTGGTCTCAGAAGGAGCTTTGACCGCAATCACCGTCTGCTTCTGCAGGCTCGATATAGAACGAATGTCCTGATAGGTCACATATCCAAATGTGGGCTCGAGTTAAGGACTACTAACTGTGTAGCATATACGTTTATCTAATTAAAATAAAACTCCTGACTGACTCTCTGGCATACATAGAAATGAAATGAAACACACATGCATATGGGGCTGAAAAGATATCGTTGGTTGTCTTTGTTTTCAGTGAGCTCTCGCAGCTGATTGGTGCTGGACTGGATGAGGTCATCCAGAGCGTTCTCCTTCCTGTCCAACTCAGCCAGTTCTCTGTGCAGAGCGTTCGTCCGCTCCGAAGCGCTCGCAGAGCCCTCGAACACTCCAGTCACCCTAAAACACACACCCAGAAACAAAAGTATTAAAGATAAAGCCACAGCAGGTTTAAATATGGTAGCTGTTCTACAAAACATTTCAAACCTTGTTTAACACATCTGTTAATAATAATAAAATGTTCCTCACTCCAGAGCAAAGTCTTTGTTAAGGTGAAGCTTGAATTCTCACAGAAAACTATGATCTTTCCAATAAGACATAACAATTTGTTAAGCATAATACACACCAGCACACGACAACACCAGCTTATAATGTTGCATTTTTAAAAGGTGAATGATGACTTCAATTCAGTTGTATTTGTATAGTGTTTTTAGCAATAGACATCGTCATGAAGCAGTTTTACGAAAATCAGGATCCCTAATAAACAAGCCAGTAACCAGTAAGGAAAACTGACCCTAAGGCTAAAATGGGACTCCATCCAGATTGTGGGATTATAAATCTTCATAGTGGTCATACAGAAGCAAAGGTAAACAATACTAAATGGGTTGTAAAAATGTGAAAAGTTCAGTATGATCCTATTGTGGGAAAGGGTTGGGACTGGTCATAATTCTTTTGGGAACAAGCATGTCCTAGACCTCTATGACAGTCTAAGTTCACAGCAGCAGTCCAAAGAACTTTGTGTTATCCAGGCGAGATTATCCACAGCATGTGAGATAATCAAGAGCGGAATCCATCAGTCTATTCATTATCTATACCGCTGAATGACTTCAGCAATCGATCGCAGGGCTAACACAGAGACGAACAGCCATTCACACTCACATTCACACCTATGGACGATTTAGAGTAGCCAGTTGACCTAATCGGCCTCTCTTTGGGCTGTAGGAGGAATCCAAAACAGGCACGGATTGGACATGCAAACTCTGCCCAGAAAAGCTCCAGTTCCCTTCAGGTTTGAACCTAGAACCTTTTTGCTGTGAGGCAACAGCGCTAACCACTGCACCACCATGCAGAATATCATCCTAAATTACTCACTATGTTTACTAACGTGTTCAATTATGTGCTTAGGAAAACTGTTCTAACTATGCTGTTTTTTTTCACTTATGTCTCATGTCATATTTTAAGCGTTCTTTGTAATCACTCTTCCCATCCCTGATGTTTTGACACTGCCATACACTACCGGTCAAATGTTTGGACACTCCTACTCTTTTTCATAGGTTTTTCTTTTTTTTTTTTTTTGCTTTCTACGTTGTAAAACATTACTGAATACATCAAAA
>JAQQZX010000005.1:2713553-2720078 GCA_030068355.1 Notoglanidium maculatum | reverse complement strand
CTCGTTTCACTGTACACTGTATTACATGTATATGGTTGAAATGACAATAAAAGCCACTTGACTTGACTTGACTTGAGTTATACATTTTACTGATATAATACTCTTAACTGTCAGGAATTGGTAGATGAGGTGGGTGCAAGTGCAGACAATTTGTTGTCTAAAGTACAAACAAAGCAAATGAAACTGTGAAAACAATAATCATGAGCATGAACTATAGGTGCATGGCAAGAAACAGACTGTAAGTGAGAGCATGGAACACACGACAAACGACATCAACAACAACAGACACTCGACAGTGAGAAACAGAAAAACTGGTACTTAAAGGTTCACTATGTAGGATTTTCAGGGTATCTATTAGCAGAGATGGAGTATATACTCCATAATATACTTATGGAATTCATAAGAGTCATTGTTTTTTATAAGCTTAGAATGAGCCCTTTATGTGTACATAGGTCTTCCTATGTCAGACGCATGTTGTGCTACTACAGTAGCACAGAATGGACAAACCTCTAGAGAGTACCTTTGGTGTTTTTACAAAACATCAACAGACATCAACAGACTTCAGTATCAATAATTAATATCAACTGAATTTATCTCCTAATGCTCACCTTGGGAAGCACTTCATTAATGGAAGTTTTCCCGCTTACTGAACCGTAGAATATGATGTTTTCCATCTGTCTGTCAATAACTGAGCAGTTCATTTGTTACACAATGTTTGTAATGGTTCCCATTTTCTCTCCAATTTAGTTATCAGTTCCACCCGCTAGCCCTATCATATGACAGCTACCAACCAGGGAGGTTAAAATCGAACACATGCTTTCTCCGAGACATGTGAAGCCAACTAACCTCATTTTTTCAAACTGCTGCTCATGCTGAATCACACAGCAGCCTCTTCTTCTTCCTTTTTTCATGAGCTCACAGATGTCCATGATTGGGAAGTGCCCCTGTGACTGACAGGGAAGAGAGCGTATATCATCCCTCCGACCCAGAGAGCATAGCCAATTTTGCTAACTAGACTCTGAATACGGGAATGTAATTTTTGTGATGGCTACTCTAATATATTCATTATATTGACACAGTCTTCCAGCTATTGCATTACAGTTTTGGAGATACTCTTAGGATCATTGTCCTGCTGGAAGACCCGGTTGCAACCAACTTTGTGGATGAAAGATGTAGCATTATTATTTCTAGATAATCTTCCTTTCTCATGACACCATCTATTATCTGAAGTGCACTAGTCCCTTTTCCACCAGAACATGCCCACATCATGATGCTGCCACCCCCATGTTTCACAGGTGGGATGGTGTTTTTTGGATTAAAGAATATAAATATAAAATATATCCATATAAAGCCCTATTCATTATTATCTGACCAGAGAACGCTGGCTACTGGTGAAGACAGTTGATCACCTGCAAACTTCAGTCTGGCTTTTTCATGCCTTGTCTTGGACTATGAGCTCCTTTTTGCACACCACCTGAAATGGTCTTTCAGGCCATGATGATGTCATGTCCAGCCACTATGGATAGTGGATGCACATATTCAGTATCTGAAGCCTCCAGCTCCTTCACCAGTTCTTTTGTTGTTGTCTTGGGGTTCAGTTGAACCTTTCCGATCAAACTTCATTCATCCCAGGGAGATCATTTGTGATCCTCCTTCCTGAATGATGCAGTGTCTGTGTGGTTCCAAGATTTTTTTTTTTCAATAATTGTTTGTACAGATTCTTGTTGTACCTTCAGTTATTTGTACATTGCTCCTAAGGACGAACCAGACTTGTGGAGGTCCACAGTTTTTCTATTGAGGTCTTGGCTGAGTTGCTTGAAATTTCCCTATTGAATTAAGGGCAAAAGGCCCTGGCTCTAAATACAGTCACAAATGCACTTGTAATTTGCTCCTGATTATGGCAATTGGCCAATCAGGAGCCTTTAAAACTCATTAGTGATGAATTGGTGTCCCATCAGGCCACATTCTGAGATTTTCTTCTGAAATTTCTGACACAGCCATTACTTTGTCATTTGTCAGCTGTCTTAGGTCACAAGGGTGCTAACTAATGAGCATTTGATATCTGCTGATCATATCATGCTGATCACTGATTTTAGCTCATGATGAGAGAATTCTTTCACTCCAGATACCACACATGTTAACAGGATGTGTACAATTTACTTCTCAATGACACTGGGATGTAGATGTTGACCTTCTGCTACTTCCAGCTATCCCTGAGTATAAGCTTGTGCTTTAAACCCTCCAATGTTGTAAGACAGCACCCCCTTCTGCTGATGTGATAAAAGGTAACAAACAGATTTACCTCAAATTCCTTCATGCAACTTTTCTCTTATGATTATTCAAATAATCAGCTTTTTTGGGATTAACTATAACCAGAAAGTGAACAAATATTCTAACTTGTTCCAAGGCTAGAATAAGATGAATATTAGGAACATAATATATTAACAAAAACATTGACCTAACACAGCAATTTTTGAGAACAGTACATTGTAAAATGATTATTTATATATACATTTTTTATTAAATAAACAATGACACTTTTTGTCTGTTTTTAGTTACATTTAATGGGATGTAATGAAACAAGGTAGTTCCTGATATCACTTACATTACACTAGCTATAAGCAGCCATACTCACCCTTGTGTCTTGCTTGTCATGCCACAGAGAAACCACAAACACCTCCACACTGAATACTTTCCAAGTGTTGGAAAATAATAAAATGACAGGGTTACATCTACAAACGGCTGTTACAAAGTGCTGACACTGGAGAAAAATTGGTAGATAAACTAATCACACAAACAGGCACCATTACAACAATTACACCTATTTTAAATCCACGTTAACTATGTTTTTAAAAAGTAGTTTATGTGGCAAGGTTCCTATACATGGGTAAGTTTTTAGAAATATATAGAAATATTATAGAAATAATAACATATTAGAATGAGTGAATTAATATAAACTGTCATTTGCCTTGCAGCTGGCACTACTATCAGAGCTTCTGATATAGAAAATTAATCAACACTATCCAACCAATCGAGTCATTAAATACATTATTCTGTGTCCATGACTGTTATGTCTGTATGTCTTCATACTTCAGTAGTGAGTTGAACCTTGGCCTAGTATATTTCATACAGTCAGAGTAAATATGAAAATTTTCAGAACAAATATGAAAATGCATATAGTAGTTGTAATCTTTCTACAACATGCTACAAAGATCTTTTACATGTTCAGTGACAGTCAAAGACAAAGTGATAGGACCTACGGTTGTACACCCTGGGCAAGTCGCAGGGCTAGCATAGAGACCAACAGCCAATCACATTCACACCTATGGGCAATTTAGAGTAGCCAGCTGACCTTGGATTGGATTATGGATTATGGGAGGAAACTGGAGCACCTGGAGGAAACCCATGCATGCACGGTGAGAACACGCAACCTGCAATGCAAATATTGTTCCAAGCAGGAATGTAAAAATAGAATATGTCAATAAAAGATTACATTGTACCAACTGGTGCCCTCTACTGAAGAAATACTGTAATTACAGACTTTTTAACAGATGACTGATGGTCATCTGATGACTGATTGCACTGTTTCCTGACTATTTTATTTAATGCAAAAATATTTAGTCCATGCCATGGCAATCATGATGCTACTATGGATATACTACAGCACTTAAGGGTAACTGTGTTTATGTATTTACCCAGGAAACTGCTATGGTTGTACTACACATATGGAATAGGTTTGTATAACTATGAGATTATCTCAACCTCAGCGTCATCACTTGAGTTCAACTAAAGACTCAGAGGTGCACCTGCCCTTGATGTTTTCTAATGAATTTAGTTGGGTTTATTTCCTAAAATATAAACAAGCTAGTATGCATTACTTAAACCTCTCGACTCTGAGTAGGCAGTTACTAAGGATGCTGTAAATGCATTAAAACATTAATAAACATGGCCTCTGTTTATCCCAAGCTTCAAATCTGACAGCATGACAGTAAAAACCACTTGTGATTTTTTTGGTGCGTTCCACAGGTTACCGGTCCTAATGCACACCTCCAGTGCTGTGAAAAAGTTTTTGCCCCCTTCCGGAGTTCCTCCATTTTTATCACTTGTGTTGTTAATAAAACTCAAATATGTTTTCAAAGTGAAGGTTTGTGGCAGGTTTTCAAAACAAAACATCCAGAAGTTATTGGTCATCTGCTCTGGTCATTATTCTATCACGCAAAAAAAAAATTAGTTTACTCATTTTCTGTTAAGCAGATTACTGTTTCTTGTTTATTGTTGTGGTTGCTTATAAGGTTAGGGCTGGAAATTTAAACTTTCCTCACTTTCATTTGTTGCTTTTCTCTCTCTTCCTGGTTAACTATCCATTGTGGCTTTCTTACTTAGTAAATTTCAGGCAGCACCAAAAAAACCCAAAAAAACCAAACGAACAAAAAAAATCTGGGCAGAGGAAAAGCTGCAGTATAACATGAGCACAAGAACACAAATGCACATGATGCTTAATCCTTCGCTGACCACTAGATGGTGCTAGATTATAACAGCTCTTTTGATCACTCCAGTAAAATCATTTGAGCCTTTCTGTTGTATCTAACTACTATCTGTGAGTATTTTTAAATGGCTGTGCTGTCTTTATTTAGAATCATAAGAAGGATGCAAATATAAATCTTAGCGAATTGTACAAAGCAAAATTAAACTAAACAAATATTTAGTTTGACTGTAGACCCGGTCAAAAGTCTACTATGTGATTGTGCTAACTATAGGCCTAAGTGCACTAGATATGGTTATGAAATTATGTCTTCTACAAAATTTATGCCCAAACAAGGGAGACATCTTGAACTGAATCCATGATGTTTGTAAAGTAGTCTCTGTGACAAAAGGTGGCAGTGGTGCTCAGTGGTTAAGGCTCTGGATTAGGATGTGAACTTGAATCCTGGTACTGCCAAGCTGCTACTGTTGGATCCTTGAGTAAGACCCTTAACACTCACCTATTCGGCTCCATTTAGATAAAAGCATCTGCCAAATAAATAACTATAAAAGTGATGTATTTAACTTACCGACTTCATGTGAACACTGCTACTTGCATAAGAGTGAGGGATTTTTCACTCAAGAGCTATTTAAAAGCAAGCTAAATGTGTCTCCACAGCCGTGTCAGTCACCGCAGCAATGCATTATTCTCATTCCCTTGTAAAGAACAAGCCACCCAATGACCAGCTGTGTGTCTCAATAGGAGCCTGAGCTTCAGCATTGTGTTGGAGGGCAATATCAGACATGCACACTAGGCTTCATTTTCTTCAAGTGATTTATTTCAGTATGCAAAAAAAAGGTGAATGTATACAAAAAACACAACCGATGAGAGTTTATAAAACTCAGCAGATACATATACAGTCTGCAGAAATGTAGAATCCCCACAAACATTTACAATTCACTCTATATTTATAGAGTTTACATTATAATCTGTCTATAATCCATACACACCCCACCCCATCAAGAAAAAAAAAAGAATATGTACATATACTTAAATGATAAAGATAATTTGATGTCTGTAACCAAATGGATTGGAAACTACTTTAAAACACTGCAGTGTTATTTCTGTGTGTGTGAGAGAGAAAGAAACTCGGGAATGTAAAGTGTGTGTCGTCCTAATAGCTTGGAATGTAACCAGTCAGCAATACACAATGCCTGATTGTAGCATCACAAAAAGAGGAATGATTGTATAAGAAAAAAAAACTTTATAAGAGAGCTTTCCATCCAAACTTCAGAAATCTTCAGCTTTGGTGTGTTCAAGTGTCCAGTGACCAAAGACTGCAAGGTTCGAGTGGGGTGCAGGTTCTTTTCCCACACTCTGAATAGCTGTACTCCTTGTGTGTGTGTGTGTGTGTGTGTGTGTTCAGCCCCTTCACTCCCTCTCTCTTGTCCATGAGTGGAGAAGTTTCTATCCTGCACCTGCAACATAGATGGGAAAGAGAAAAGTGAAGTCAGCGCTCTCCCTTTCTCTCCTCCCCCACAATCACACACTCACACACACACTCACACACACACTCACACACACACTCACACACACACTCACACACACACTCACACACACAATTCAAACTGCAGACAGTCTGGCGCCAGCTGGAAAACTTTCATTAACCCAAGCTGATAAGAGCTGGAATCTCTCTACACTCTTGCAAAATCATGTCCTGTCTTTAAAGCAGCAAAAAGTAACTTTCAGTTACAATTCTTTGTCTGAATAAATTACAGAATAAATAAGTAGGAAGTGAACTCATTTAAAAAAAAATTAATAAAACTTCTAAAGCTAGAGACATGAACTTTTTGATGACTGGCTTGATGACTAACAGGAAGAATGTGGGATGTTTTAAAGTAAGTTTAAGGAGTTAACATAAAAAAAAAATACGTATGTGACTCATTTTGGTCAAATAGGGCAGATGATGCACTGCAGAAATGCAAATGTAAGCATGTCAGTCAGACTGAAAAACTTTTCAGGACCAAGAAAGGAAATGTGATGAGAAATTGTACAGGTTAACT
>JAQQZX010000005.1:2701053-2708553 GCA_030068355.1 Notoglanidium maculatum | reverse complement strand
CCAAACTATACAGTTCTCCCTAATAATATTTTGTGAACTCATATGGTGACTTTTTAGCATCAGAAAGCTTCAAGGAGTTCATCTAAATTCCTAACAAATCTAAACTGTATCAGACGTGACATCTTGGTAATCTATCTGCTGCTATATACATATTGTATTCATCAAAGCAGTTTGCATTGTGACAGCTAGCTATTAGCATTTGGCATTGTCAGAGTTAATATCTTTCTAGATAACATTTGAAAGATTGGAAATAGAGCTGTTGTTAACTTTCCTTAGCTGATTACTAATCTCTCAAATGTTAGCTAGCCATTTCCCTTCAGGTAGTTTATATGGTCAGATAATTTTCATGCTAGCTAACATTTGAAAGACTAGGAATAGAGGTGTTTTAATTCGTCTTGGCTAAATACTAATTTCTCAAAAGTTAGCTAGATGTTTCCCTTTAGCTTGTTTATATGGATAGAGTAATTTTCATGCTAGCTAAAATTTGAAATATTAGGAATAGAGCTGATGTTAGTTAGCCTTAGTTAATTACTAAGCTATTTCAAATGTTAGCTAATCATCGCCACTCAGCTAGACTGTGTTGTTAGAGTTATTTTCATGCTAACTAACATTTGAACGATTAGAAATAGAGCTGTTATTAACTTGACTTGGCTAATTAATAATCTCTCAAATGTTAGCTAGACATTGCCATTCAGCTAGTTTGTATGGTCAGTTTTTTTCATGCTAACTAACATTTGAAAGATTCAGAATAGTATGGTAATTAGTTACCTTGGCTAATTATCAAATGTTAGCAAGCTACTGGCATTCAGCTAGTTTATATGATCAGTTATTTTCATGCTAGCTAAGATTTGAAAGATTCAGAATAGTATGGTAATTAGTTTGCCTTGGCTAATTATCAAATGTTAGCAAGCTATTGGCCAGTTTACATGGTCCCATTACTACCATGCTAACTATGAGAGATTAGGAACAAAGGTGTTCATAGTTAGCTTTAGGTAAAGTTTTCCTACCTTCCTAGGTTCCTTTGAGAAGCACTAAACACTAACTAAAATCAATGCATAAGTTTTCTTTTTTGCACTTTTCACTTATGCATATTTAAGAGTTTATAATTTTCTCCTTTCTCTTGAGCGCCGAATTTGAAGCTGTAGTTTTACATTTGTCAGAGTATTTTGAATATTATGAGTAATAACAGTTGAATTTTTTGTTTCCTTGACATTATATTATACATTTTATAATTCAACATGTTTTACATACACATTTTTACAAAACAGATGACTCTTCTCGCACCAACCAGTCACAATAACTCTTAGAAATTGTCTCGCGCTGTTTGTATGCGTGCGGATTCCAGCACAGTCGCGTGGACCAGGTGAACCCCCGCCCCCAGCCCCCCTCCCCAAGCGCGCGCTCGGCTCCGGAGGGGCAGAAAAAATATAAAGGGGGACACAATCGGCGCTCTCTCTCTTTCAGTGCATGGGGGAAGAATTTCGCGAGCGGCGTCAGTATGTCTGCCTCTCTCTCTCTCTCTCTCTCTCTCACACACACACATACATACACACACACACACACACACACACACACCCGCGCTCTTCTCCTCCTCTCGCGCGACCTTCCCGCGTGCAGCTGGACGCGCACAATCGAGCCGTCGACAATCGGCGCGCATAATTAGAGCCTCCTCCCAAAGAAAAGCTTTCAGGGCGTCTTTAACCCCATCCCCGTGCACAAAGCCTCTCTATTTATCCGCTCTTACCGAGGGACATGCGAAAGTGAAGAAAAGATCAGGGAATATTCTGGAAAAAAAGCTGTTGTTTATTATTTAAGAGCCAGGAGGCCAGTCCAAGCACTAAACCTTTACATGTAGAATTCCTTTTGTTAATAAAAGAACGTTGAGTGTTTTGATTGTACACTTTCCAAAGCAGGTGTTTTAGCTTAAGTGCATTAGGAATGTCTGTACTTGGTTATAGTGCTCCAATATCTCCATCTGTAGTTAAACCTGAAGTGGGTGTGGCTTAAACCGGAAACAGGACAAACCCACCAGATGTGGAACATCAGTACTGTCAGCAAGATGTGTTTCTCAAACTCAGTTACATCACTCAAGTTCATAACTAGAGATGTGCATTGATCCCTCGCCCCAATATTTTCTCCTTAATTTAGCGTTGGTTAATTTCCATGCACCAGATAAGTCACCCCTATCATATGCTATCCAAGGGTGAAGGCTAACTTGTGCTTTCTCCAAGTTATGTGAACCCAGCTACCCTGCATTCTTTGAACTGATGCTCATTCTGCATCACAGGCAGCGTAACACCTTCAGAGGAAAGCGCTATCCGTCTTTTTCCACATGCATGAACTCACAGACGCCCACGACAGGCTAGTGTCACTGACCATCTTGTGATCAAGGCCAGTTTTGCTCTCTTGGACTCCCGGCCATAGATGGCTATCATTTTAATTTGTACCTGCCCATGCTATTTTTTTTTTTTATAAAGAAAATTAGTTTTATTTCTGAAATTATAGCAAAATTAGTATCCTAATTAAACAACATTGATCAGTTTAAAACACATTCTCAGTATATTCCAAATGACTTATTCATCTTCAGCCACATCCCATGTACGCATGCTCTGTAATCACATCAATGTGTTCATCCAAGACTCTCCAAGATTACTATTCTCATAAACAAGGATGCATCAAGGATTTTGGGTACCAGCTTCGAAATCTGAATCTAAGTAATACTGGTGCATTTGACTGAAACTTGTAAGTCGTAACTCCGATTTCTGACTAGGAAAAATCAAAGAAAACAGTCCAGCTTCGAATTCCTACTCAGAAACTTGGGACGGTCTCCTCAACCCTGAGTTTAGCAAGTGACAGCAAATCAACATGGCTGCTCAGAGCATCAAGAGCAAACAAAGTAGCACCTCTTATCACTGTTTTGAAGAGGTAAATATACAGTTTGCTTGTTGATAAAAGATAAACGCACCTATGTTTTTTCCCACTATCGAAAACGACATTATTCTGAACTACGATTTCCCATTCCAGGGAAATTTGAATGCAGCATATGACCAATTTCAATGCAGCAGTTCAGCCTTCTGTGACCTTGAATTTTGAGTCTGCATTGCACCGGAAATTCTAAATTTTAATATCGTTCCTTCTAATTTTAAACAATAAAAAAAATCAGTCTTAAATTATTAGTTGCTTGCCCCCCCAAAATAAATCATGTAAATGCTATATTTCATCAAAACCACCCGAAAAAACAAACAAACAAAAAAACCCCACTCATCTAGTGCATCTGATATCAAGAAGTTGCAGTATACAATACTGTGCAAAAGTCTTGAGCCACCCTATTTTTTCAGCCAAATTCTGTTATACATATTTATTTGATGAATTCTGCATTATAGAGTTTGTACAAAAATATTTTAGATTTGCAAACATTACTTTTCCAAAAAAAAAAACCAAACAAAATTTGCATTTGAAAACGTTTGTATAATAGTAAAGAAAGACCACTTTTCAGACAAAAAACCCTAATGAAGACTCCTGGGTTTTGGTGCAAAAAAAGAAGCAAGTGTGACAGTCAGTCTCTCCTGAAGAGCTGTGGCAGATTCTCCAAGATGCTCAGTAAAACGTATAGCTCATTTCCTTATAAAACTGCACACATTGTACCTGGGATTACTATATAGGAAAAAAAAAGCAAAGGATCATTACACCAGATACTGACTTTGTTTACTTTATTACTGTTTATTGCACCACTGTTGCAGTATTTGTCGTTTAAGTAGAAAGATATAATTCCATCATTTTTGAAGCCATCTTTACTAAATAAATATGATGGCTCTACTGTATATTAAAACATTTAGGCCCTGTTTATAAAATGTTGGTGCCACATACTTGCTAACACTTGCAAAAAAATGTGAATTACTAACAGGGTCTACAGAAGATGGTGTCTTTCAAGTTAGCTAATTATCATGTCTGTTTTGTTTGTTTGTCTAAAAAAATATGCAGTTTAGGGTGTTTATACCTAGAGGTGCAAAAGATGAAAAAAATGTAAGTTGTAACTGAATAATTTTACACGAAGCCTGAAAGTCACTTTGGGAACAGCAATAGTGTGCCCAAATTAGTACAACTGAAAAGCAGGTATTAAACTTGCAGATGTTTGTTTCTGATAGTTGAAGACAAAACGAAACCATTTCTTAATAATGGGAAACGTTTTATAAATTACGCCTTAGTAAAATTTCTGAAAATTGTGATGATTAGTGCCATGTTTAAAGTTTAATGTTTACTAGGATACACACAGACGCACAGTTATGTTCAGAAAACAGACGGCAATGATAACTTTCTCTGATAAAAAGTCAAAATAGAGGAAAGACACATGGGAAAAGTGATGGGTTTTCCAAAGAGAGAGAGAGAGAGAGAGAGAGAGAGAGAGAGAGAGAGAGAGAGAGAGAGAGAAATACACATTCTTCCTATTCTGGGTCACTGGAGTCAATGTCCATTATCAAAGCCAATCTGATGTCTGATGTGTATAGCTATTAGTTTTCATCTTTCTGCCTGCAGTCATACTCTCTCTCTCTTCTCTCTCTCTCTCTCTCTCTCTCTTTGTCCACTAACTCACTAATGAGATAAAATTTCCATTGAGAAGCCAACAGCTGATTTCTATACACCCCCCAGCCATCTAGCAGATCTGGGTCATTGCCCCTTTCAATCTCACCTCAAGATGATGCAGAAACACGCACACACACACACACACACACACACACACACACACACAGACACACACACACACATACATACATTGACTGAACCACCATTTGACCTGATTACAGGCCACAGCATGGACAGGCTGTTGGCTAATTAGACGTAGTGCACCCCCTCTACCTTATTGAAGACATCAGCATTTGCTTACTGTCACAGCACACACACGCACACACAAACACACACACACACTTGCTTTCATTGATTCATTAAACTGGCAAACACATGTAATCAGGTAGATGCCAGTTCACTCATACACACACACACACACACACACACTCTGAGGCAGCAGCATATGAGTGGTTCCCTGTGAGACAGAAGAAAGGCCTCAGGCAATACCTCACACACGTGTGCACACACACATACACAAAAGCTGCTTAGCACAACGCACATCAACCGTCAATTTGTTTCATCTGTGAATCAGGAAAGAGACAAAGAGACAAAAGGGAAAGCACCAGAAAGAGAACAAATAGTGCTTTAATAAGAATGTAAATGACATTTTATTAGTCCTGGTTTTCCACTGCACATTAAAGCTGGGTTTTCTCCTCTCGCAGTAGCTTTTACAGAGCATTCTTTATTTTTTCAGAAAGGTAAGGTTTCCATTTGCTCTTCATGTCATGTGACTTAAATACGAAATGTTTCCATTTCAATTTTTTCCAATATTGCTTTATCGAAAAGTCTGAACAGTCACCTCATACGAGCGTAAAAAAAATGTTTTTTTTTTTTTTATATATTTGAGAGATTTCCAAAATAAATGTGTTTCCATTGTTTTTTTTTTTCAGTTCGCAATTTCAAACTGTGTGGTAAGCAGGTTAATGGAAACATGGCTAGTGTTGTGTGATGTGGTTTGTGTAGCTAATTGTCAATACACAGTAGGATTAGACACACCCTCCAACATTTGGTACCTGACCTGGGGCCAATAGGAAAAAACAAAACCCACAAAATTGTGGCAAATTTGTAATTTGATAAGCACGAGATTTCTGGTATAATCTATTTCAGTGAAGCAAATTATATTGAAGTAATGTCCTAATAAATAAATAAAGTCCCAAGTATAATTTATCAACAGTATTTCTGGATTCTGTGAAGCATGCATTACAGGCAGACAGAAAGACAAAGGGAGAATTAAGAACCTTGAGTAGTTAAGATAAGATTCAGAGAGAAGGACAACTTTAGCAAACAAAACTGCCCTCTTGTCTCCCAGTGTCTGTGTGTGTGTGTGTTGCTTCAATTTTCAGTGTTGCTCACCTGTGTCAACGTGTTGAGTTAATTATCAGCCTACAGACGTCTGCAACACACTGATAAGAGAGAGTGTGTTGCCTAACCAAACATTCAAGATAAGACACCAAATCAAATACTACAATATTAAATCTGCTAAGAAATGAAGTATGATTTTTTGACGTGAAGAATATTGGCGAACAGAGATGAATGAATCACTAGCAAACCACCAAGCAATGCTTGGATGAAGGTTTGATTATGGACAACTACAATTTGCAGACATCTTCAGAAATAGAGCCAAAGGTATGGAAAGAGCTCTTGTTTTGAGGATTTTTGAAGTTTTTTTCAGGCAAATTAAAAGAACATTATTTGGTTCTCAAATCCAGGTTTTGTTACTTTGTAGCTGAATCATCTAGAATGTTGTGGACTACAATCACAAGATTCAAGGTTCCATTTTGGGGGAAACATTTTTTGGGGTTTATTCCCTTTATCCGCATAATCGGGGTTTAATCCACAGCTTTCACCCAATGAATCAGCTTTTGGATCATTTGGACACCACAGTGAAACAGCAAAGAATGTACAAATCATAATGTCTGGGACTTATTAAGACATTTGGTTGTCTTTTGTTTCTTTCTGTTTTTAATAACAACGAATAAGCAAGGTTAGGGCTCAGTCATAAAGTTAAAGCTGTGAAAGTTAAAGGGAAACCCCCATCATGAAACACATTATGTATGTTTATATTGAAATATTTGTGATGTGTTTAGTCATTCTCGTGCTAATTTGTTGGTCGGTGCTGGAGTATGTAATTCCAGTGAGACGTTAGCGGTTGTCTGCCAAGCTAATATACTGCTAGCATGATTACAATCGGTGTTTTATAGGAGAAAAAAAACAACCAAACAATCTCAGATGCATGGGATAATTGTCAGGTTTTGCTGTAAGCTCATAAAAATAAAGAGCTGATTTTCTTTACTTACTCATTATAATCCAGCATCATGTTGTTGAGAAAGCCAGTGTGGTGGAGACAGCAAATGTTTGAAAATTGTACAGAGCCATGCAGCTATACGACACAGTTACACTTAGTTACGGCCGATACTCGGCTTTGCTAATTCGTAATCTACGAGATGACGAGTACAATGGTGGTATTAGCATCAAAGTTGCAGCTTTGGAATATGATTTATATTTCTTAATAATTCATAATGGCTTCATTATGAAGAACCTACTGGCTAAAAGCTGTTATTTTCCCTCAACTAGCATTGTCTGTAGACATTTTTTGCCTAGTCAGCATTTGCTGCTTTTGTGCTGAGTTTTATGTTTAAGATGTTTTATTAGGTTACTTGTATTTAAGTATAATGCTGTAGTTTTTCCTGAACAAAGCACATAGCACTGTCGCCTCACAGCAAGAAGGTCCTGGGTTCAATCCCCGGGGCACCCTGGGTGCCTTTCTGTGCGGAGTTTGCATGTTCTCCCCGTGCATGCGACACAGTCCAAAGACATGCAGATTAGGTCAACTGGCTACTCTAAATTGCCCATAGGTGTGAATGCGAGCGTGTGTGG
>JAQQZX010000005.1:2689906-2700211 GCA_030068355.1 Notoglanidium maculatum | reverse complement strand
GCCCAGGGTGTACCCCGCCTCTCGCCCGAAGATGCTGGGATTGGCTCCAGCTTCCCCGCGACCCTGACGGATAAAGCGCTATAGATAATGGATGGATGGATAGATGGATGTGTTGTCTGTTTATTAGCATAACAGTTTACACTAGATTTATGACACATAGTTTCAGAAGTTGGAACTGGAGCATTTTATGCTTAGCACTTGAGTAGGAGTATTATTCCTCTCTACTGTTTAGCATATCTGAAGTGTGTGTGATTACTATGGAGAGGAAATTCATTCCATTTCTTGTACTAAGAAAAAAACCATAAAAGCTGTGGAGTATTCCTTTAAGATCTGTGGTATGCAAAGTTTAAGGTTAATAAATGCAGGTTTGGGTTAGTTTATGGCTAATGTCAGCATTTATGTTAAGAGTAAAGGTGGAGTCAACATTAAATCCTTGCAATTAGTTGAAAATGGGTGCCTTGGAATCCTTAATATATGCCTAATCCTTACTTTACCTTTACTAAGGACTAAAGCCTTGCAGTAGCCTTAACCTCACACTAAACTTAACTTTCATTTAGTCTTTCATATCATATCCCAGATGTGATCTTCACTTTATATGGAACCATATAAAGGAGCTCTCGCTCAGCAGGGGATCTCCATTCAGTGCGCGCACAATGGCCCAGCAGTGTGTATGAGTGACTAAAATCTAAAAGCACTCCATAATAACCCTAACGCATGCACAGCTGCCGAACACTGCAGATGCCACTTCCTGTGGGAGGGATCCACAGGGGAATAATGATGGCTTTGATTGGATGGTTATGAGAGACTGACACTTCCTGCCCTTTTGTACAAGTGCCATTGTACAGGAGACAGGATATGGGTGTGAGGCGGGGTAAGAAACATCTGCTGAAATCCAGCATTAAGAACACCGCCACCTGATTTGCATATGCCAAGTCATTTATGATTTTAAAGGCAAAACTCTTTTCTGTCAAGTTGAATAATTAAAAAAATTTATAGTATTTTTAGTGTCTAGTTTCTTTACACTGTAATCTTCACATAGGTTGCATCAAAGTGTACTTACATGTCTCTTAGAAATACACAAGAGTCTTAATGCTTGTCTTAGCTTTTAATGCCTAACCATCAGTCATTTATGGTGATAAATAAGACATTTTGAAGTGTTTGTTTTGTCGTGTTGAGGTGCTTGCAACTTGGTGAGAATAAATGTTTACTTCTTTGACTAGTAGTCTTTAAACCTGCTGTTTTCCTTGTTGACTTTTCTTTCAACAAGATATACTGACATAAATATTGGTGCATAAAATGAAAAAATCTACAGAAACTTCTCCCATTTACCAGTCTATGGTCAGATAGAGAATATGTGAGTATTGCGAAGTGGGACATTTATTTACAAGCATGAAGTTTGCAAAGTTTTTTTTTAGCAAACATGGTGAAAATGATAAAAATTACAAAAAGTTCAATTAATGGTGAAGGTGCAATGAGCTTCCTTCAGCTAAATAGTTTATATAAATGCATATGACTGGATAAGATGCAACTGAGGATCTGCTACAGAAGCTGCACTGGTTTGTATTTGCATGTTTTTTTCATCTATTTATTGGCCCAGCTACAGAATTTTTTTCCAAGTACTCTAGTCTGGTCTGGTCTGGTCTGTTGAAATACTTTGCTGGGTCCACATCTGGACCATGATCTGCCAGTCGATGACTGAAACTGTCAATGATCATCACATAGAGGAGGGATGGTCCAATTCTGGATTTGTAGGTGAGCATCGGGATTTTAAATCTAATGTGGATATCTTCAGCAAGCTATTGGAGGAAAGGCAGCAATGGAGTGACATGGGTAATCTTAAGACAATCAGAGACATGCAGTGCCCCTGCACTTTGTATCAGGTACATGAAGAAGGATCTGCTAGATGTGAGCTACAGAAGTCATATCTCAAAATGAAAAGGGACTGAATTATCAGTTAGCCTTAGTGGGCCGCTTTAAGAGAAATGGTGAAATCCTCATGAAACCTGATCAACTGACGAACAAGTGATGAGAACAATAACCGGTCATTCAACACTACAAAAACATGCATTTTTAGAAGGAGTGATCAATGAGTTTTAAAGAAGATAGCAAGATTTCATGAATATACAGAAGCTCTGACTCACTAAGGTTCAGTTTTAGGTGATGAAATGTGATCCGTGATGGAACATCTTCCAAAAATGCCAATGACTGAGTAGCAATCTGGTTATAGTAACTCTAGCACATTCTCAACCGGATTCTAGCAATTCTAGCATACCCTCAACCTGGTCCTACCAACTCTAGCATACTTTCAACCTGGTTCTAGCAACTCTAGCATACCCTCCATCTGGTTCTAGCAACTCTAGCATACCCTCGACCTGGTTCTAGCAACTCTAGCATACCCTGAACCTGGTCCTACCAACTCTAGCATACCCTCAACCTGGTCCTACCAACTCTAGCATACTTTCAACCTGGTCCTACCAACTCTAGCATACCCTCCATCTGATTCTAGCAACTCTAGCATACCCTCCATCTGTTCTAGCAACTCTAGCATACCCTCGACCTGGGTCTAGCAACTCTAACATACTCACAACCTGGTCCTACCAACTCTAGCATACTTTCAACCTGGTCCTACCAACTCTAGCATACTTTCAACCTGGTTCTAGCAACTGTAACATACCCTTGACCTGGTTCTAGCAACTCTAACATACTCACAAGCTGGTTCTAGCAACTGTAGCATACCCTCAATCTGGTTCCAGTGACACTAGCATACCCTCAAAATGGTTCTAGCAATGTTAACATACTCACAACCAGGTTCTGGCAACTCTAGGATATTCTCAACCTACTGTCAACTATTACAATATCAAAAAATGTGTAAGGATAAGCCTTGTTGTATTCTGTTACCAAGATAACAAATATAGAGGTACAAGAGAAGAGGACCAAGCACTGAGCCTTGTGGAACACCAGTGAAAAGTCTGCATGGAGCAGAGATGAATCTATTATAGTTTTATCCATTCATTTATCTTTAGTAACACATCTTCAGGTCAGGGTCATGGTGGATGCAGAGCCTATCCCAGGGACACTGGTCATGAGGAGAGAATACACCCTGTGATATATTAGAGACATGAGCACCTATTGAGATATCATGCAAATCACTGCCATGCCGTGCCATGCTTGTGAGGATGGACAGAAGGAAGAGAAGAGGCGAAGAATCATCAGGACTGGTTTGATCTAGCAGCATGGAGCTTCTCAGTAACCAACATATGAAGAGTGTACCACTTTAAAGGGAGCCTGGTGGCTTATCAAACCTCTGTGATATGAATCGCTGTAATATGATTTTGACAATTTATTTTTTAAGAAAAAAATGGGTTAATGTAAAAAATTTAATTTAGTTAAAAATAGGGATCAGCTTATTTTTTCATGTTTTCCAGTTTGAATATACACTCATATCAGTCAGTTTAGTTTTTATTACACACCTCATAATACTAGGATATTATTGCTTACTAGTCACTTAATAATCATTGTCATGTAATTGAAAAGGAGTAAATTTAGATGAGAGAAACAGCTATAATTGGCATGAATCTGAGCAACCTCAAGTTGACATTAATGCATGCACACACACACACACACACACACACACACACACGCACAGCTATAGCAACACTTGACTTTATGATGATGTGCAATGCGTGTCACACTCTTTCTCACACACACACATTTTTCTGTTCGGCTGAATTTTCCATTAGCGTTTGCAAAGATAGAGCATGCGTTGCTTCCTGCTGCTGCAAAAGCACAACCACAGAAGCTAACCAGTAACTCAGCTTTAGTGCAGAGTGAAGCATTAATAACACACACACACACAAACACATGTGCGTGCACACACACACACACACGCACACACACACACACACACACACACAAGTGAGCACTTTGGTCTTGTGTTTCCATGCTTGCAATGAAGGTGCAGAGTTTCTGACTCTAACACCTTTAAGTCACATGACCTTGCTCCAGCTCTGCTAAACAGTTTGGGATGAGAAGAAACCATCGAGGAACTTGAGAAAGAGAAAGAGAGAGAGAGAGAGAGAGAGAGAGAGAGAGAGAGAGCGAGAGAGCAATACACACCGGATGTTTCTTGTTCAAATGTACATTAGTGTAGCACTGAACTTGAAGAAAAAAAGATTTAATGGTTATCTCATCGTAGATGACTGATTCTTATTATAAACTTTGGTGTTTGGAGAAAATTTGTTAACAATTTTAAATAAAAATTCACATTTTTATGTATATACAAATTTCTCAGTACTCTAGCAAGGCCTGGAAGGTTAAGAGGTTAACTAGCCAGCCAGTTTTTTTAATTTTTTAATTTTTTTAGGCTGGCAAGAGGACATGGGGGTGTTTCTAATTTGCATATTCATGCATATTCATATATCCCAGCATTTTTAACTAGGATAAAGCTGTGCAGCTGTGTAGAGACAGGCCATTTTTAGCTTTATAGTTTGCATATACTGTATACATATATTACACAGTGTTTTATTCTACAAAAGACATATTTATAATCACATATATTTAGGGTTTTAGGTTTTAGATGTACAATTTGCATATTCTTGGGTGTTTCTGAACATCCTGTTCTTATCTGGCTAAGCAAAGAATGTGTGTAATATCCATCAAAGTATCTTTTTTTCTCTCTTCCCCTCTCTTTTGACTAAGCAGCTGTAGCAATGTGTGTGAGAATATATGTCTGTGTGTGTGTGTGGGTGTGTTTTTATATCTTGGTGGGGACCAAATTTCCACACAAATACAGGAATATCTGAGAGGGCATTTGTCATTTACCCTCCTCCTTTTTTTCCACAAAACTGCAGCTTTTATTAGAAAAAAACAACAACTAAAAGAGTCAAAATGTTTCCGTTTGGTTACTTAGATTAAGGTTTAGATTAGATTTAGTAGCGTAACATTAATTATCTGCATGGAATGTGTCAAATGGAAGGTACTTCACTCTCTACGAATAGTAAAACAAGTGTGTTTGTGTGTGTGTGAATTGATAAGTTCTGGACAGTGGTGTTCTCTGCTTCCTCTGTATATAGGACCTCTCTCTCTCTCTCTCTCTCTCTCTCTCTCACACACACACACACACACACAGCAAGTGCACAGATGCTTGTCAACTTTGCAGCCATACATTTCCAGCTTAACACACAAAGATAGTCAAAGATGTGTGGATCCAAAGGTTGAGTGCTAATCATTAAGATTGTCTATGTCTTCCTGTGCCTCTGTATGAGTGTGTGTGTGTGTGTGTTTGTCTTAACTCACACTTCCTAACTCACACTTGATGATACACTCCCCCAAGCATAAACCTCCAATGGAATGGTTCCCATCAGTGCTAGTGAATGTACATTTGCGAGTCTGTACAGGCATATGTGTGTCTATGTGCATGTGTGTGTTTTTTTAGCATGATAAATGGGAGTTGGAGTGTTTGTTTGACCCAGGCAGTCTGGCAGTGATGGTACAGGAGCCTCCACCCTCTCTCTCTTCATCGCTGATGGCAGATCCAGATGTGAAGGCAGACTACGAGGAGACAGAGAGGGCAGGGGGTCTGAGAGGGAGAGAGAGACAGACAGAGACAGGGAGAGAGAGAGTGGGAGGAAGAAAGTTGTGAGGGCAAAAAAAGCTAATCTCAGCATTCAGGAAACCTCACACACACACACACACACACACACACACACACACACACACACACACACACACCAGATATGGAGAAGCCAGCAGCTGATTTCTTTACACTCCATATCTTCAGAATGTGCCTTTTTTTGTAAAACAGCTCTTTCAAGGTCAACTCTGCTATCTACTCATATAGCCATGGTGACATTAGACCTGTACATACAACTTCCTCCCAACATGTACACTATTACTTTAGTAAGATCTAGTAGTGGTATTTACACTCTGTTGTGAATTCAGGTAGGGAACATGATATAATGTCACACTACAATGAGTTGTAGGAAATCCTTAATTATTTTAGGATACGAACTGTCACAAGGCATTAAAGCATCATGGCTAGCTAACAATACTTATCAAATTACGTGTTGTGAGCAATCTAGCCCGAGTTTTCTTGCTAAAATTCATGATCAATGTCATTGCCAAAAAAAAAAAAAAAGGCATTTTATAGCTATCAACCTTAACCTCAGTTTTACTTTTCCAAACAAAATGTACTATTCTTTAAATGTACCTATAACCTAATGTATTCATAAACCATTTTTATATTTTATATTCATGAAAATACTGTTCATTTGAAAAAAACTTTTCTAGCCTATGAGAACTCTCGAGTTTGTGTAAATTTACATACGAGGATACTCACCGATGTGAACTGATTAATTAGCTTGAAATGATATAACTTAAAAATTTTAACATGGATTACTAAAATCATTTCATATGATGGACTTGAACAAAATTCATAAATTAAGACAAATAAGGCTAGCCATTCAATTAGGACAAAAGAAATAGTGCCCTATAAAGGAGGAAGATTTAGTATGTGTTTGTGGTCGCTGACACACTGCAATAGCCGTGCTGCGTTATCGGAAGATTAGCGCATGCCAAGCTTAGAAGGCGCCCTTATACCGTTTAGTTGTCATTTTGTCGTTCTCAGCTTTGCCTTTTTTGGAGTTTTGTGGGCGTCACTAAATGTAAAGCAGCTGTGTGGTGGAAGTTCTTGGTAATTTATAGATGATCAGCATTTATTAACATATAAACATGATTATGATGAAACTGGCAGGAATTTTTAGTACATTTTGACCTTTGAAAACATTTATAGAAATTACAATTAAGATAAAGATAAAAATAAGGCAAAGAGCCAGGTATGTCTATCCTCATGTGGATATGAGGGATTGGTGCTGTTAAAGAGCTATTGCACTGATCCAGGAGCACTGAGAGCACTACTGGAACACACACACACACACACACACAAAATCATTTAGAGGTAATTTAGAGTGGCCAATCCACATACCAGAATGTAGATGGTAGGAGGAAGCTAGAGAATCTGGAAGAAACCCAGACAGTCAGCAGGAAAACATGTGAAACTCACACAGACAGTTGCCCTTAGGTGAGTGTGTGTGTGTGTGTGTGTGAGATGCCCTGTAATGACTTGCCTACTTTATATTACCACCCTGTGCAGTGTGTTCCTAAGACAGGCTCCACATCCATCATGACCCTGACCAGGATAAAGCTCTTATTGAGGTTTAAATCAAATGAATTTCCCCCTGGCGACGAGCCATGTGCACACAATGTCAAAATTGTCATGTGAGCTAAATATATGCCCCCCTCCAGTGCAGGAAACATGCTCTTCTCACCCCACTGGTGCTGACTTTCCTAAAGGTCAAGAGTCGCTGAGTAATTCTTACTATCTCTCTATCTTAATGCCTCATCCGTCATTGTAAGCCAGCCCTCCTTTCTGTCTCCGTCTCTCCCTGTCTTCAAAGGCACCAGGGGGAGGGAACACGGGGACATTTGGCTGTTGTAATTGCCCGCCGTGAAACGGGGCTCTATGCACGGGTGAACGGGTACGAGTTACAGTCTAGCCCGGCTTGGGGGAGGCCTAGCAGGGTTCTGCTGATAAAGGATGAAAGAGTTGTTTAAACCAGAGTGAGAAAATCTTACTCAACCACAGCAAGTACATTAAACCTCTGAAGCAAGCACATTGGGTGTGAATTGCTTATGAATTTTTTACAGCATTCATTAGTAAACCGACTGCATAATTAGCTCCAAAACTGGGTTAAATATGGGTCTGCTCTTGCCTTTAAGTTAGTCCAGGTGGACCCAGGAATTGTCTAGCTGTTCGTTCGATCCGTTTTTGGCTTTCTTTCTCTGTACTGGAATTCAATGGTAGCTTTAAATTTCTCACCTGCATCTTTACTGAAGCAGGGTTATTTGTCACTGGCCATTTTCTCATCAAAATCGCAAATGTAATGTAAGCAGCAACTAAAATCCTGTGGCTCCATCATCTCCATTTGGCAAATAAATGTTTTGTCTCTTATTGTACATCACTTTCATAAAAATGTGCCTGGACATGTACAAATAACACAGCATAGAAAAAGTGAAATATATCTTAAATATAGACAAATATTTAGTTTTTTCTATTATATGATTAACATAGACCAAATATAAGCTTATTAAACATATTTTTAGGCTTTCTTTTAGACTCTCGTTTTATTGTCCGGCAATTTTGCTCATTTTCAGCATTTATTTCCAGATAGAAGTCAACTTATTAGCCAATAAAATAAGAAATAAGTACGAAGTATACAGAAATAGGTTGAACAATCTTATATTTGGTTCATTGTAATCTAATAAGAGGAAATACCAGGTAAGTAGGACTATATTCAAGATATTTTCATTTACTAAGACATCTAATTGTTTAATCCTTTAAATCTCACAGTACTGCGCAAAAGTCTTGAACCACTGCTTATCTCTTCATAATTTGCTTTCAAAGAACCAGACTTTCTTGTATTTTTTTAATGTACTCTTGAGGAACAGTTCTCCCGGCTTCCTGCATACCTCGATGGAACACTAGCAGTCATGGATCAGCCTCCCCAAAGCCTGGATCTCAACGTTACTGAAGCAGTGTGGGATCATCTTGACAGAGAACGGAACAACAAGCAGCCGACATCCAAAGAAGAGCTCTGGAACGTCCTTCAAGAAACCTGGAGAACTATTTCTGATGACAACATAAATAAATGACAAGAAAGCTTGCCTAAGAGAGTTCAGGCTGTGTTGAAGAATAACGGCGTTCATACCAAACCTTGGAATTATACAAACTCTCTTTGTGTTATATACTGTATTTACATGCATGTTTACATTTATTGCAAAATATAACTGTACCTATTGTCTCATTTTCGGGACTGTACGTTAGTGTTACTCAGTCTATTGTAAATTTGGACGCAAGTTTAAGTCACTTTGACCTATGAAAATTTCGGCGCACAACTTTACTTAAAGATAAATGAGGCCCATAGTGTAGGAAGAATTATACTAAACATACACTAAAAGCCTCTATGGCTCTGAAAAGTCTTTTAAAAGACTGACACCCTCTCACATCTAAAGACAATGTGTCATTAGTCACAGAGTTATGCCGGACTTGCAGTTAAACAACTTCTCAAGCTATTCTTTATGATTTTGCAAAGATTGGGGATCTTGCAGGGTCACTATTTGCATGAGCAAAGACAAAAGATAATATTAAACAAGGCTGATTTTATCAGAACGTCAAGACGAGAAAAAGACTGACTTAAGACAGCTATCTTGTATCTAATAGCTATAGATGAAACATATACAGCCATTTAGCTCAGCAGTGAAACACAAACATGTATTTGGGAATAGAAACATATGAATATCCTACTTTTTATACTTTATATAAAAGTATTTTATATAAAACTTTATAATAGTTTATACTTTTGTATTCCAAGTTGCAAGCTGGTTTATATTTTCTAGAAAAGATGGCTGCTAATGTACCGAGTAAAACACTGAATTCTTTGAGAATTTCTTCTTCAACATCTCTCTCTCTCTCTCTCTCTCTCTCTCTCTCTCTCTCTCTCTCGTGTATTTGTATATACGAATGTGTATTTCTCTCTCTCTCTCTCTCTGTCTCTCACTGACTTCAGGTCATTTCTTGAGGTCAGGCAAAAGCTCAGCTTGTTTGTTCTGACACGCTATGCTTCTTTTTTTAGTCATTAGCTTTAGCCAAATGAACAAGTTCCAGTGCAAGAAGTGCCTCATTAATATTACCTCGTTACTATTAATGAAGAATTCACTCTCGCTCAGCCAATGTGACTGAGCTCCAGAAATAAACCATTTCAAGATGACTGAGCCAAAAATGAACTAGATAGTGCAGCTCTAGCCTTGGGTCTGACCCTGGATGCTCTCAGCCCTTCCCCTAAACAATCCCAGTTAATCCAGAACATTTGGATGTGGTTCGCTGATGAGGAGTGTGTAAGCATGGCCAGTGAAGCGTGCTTCACGTATGCTGTCTGTGAGATCTGATAGTGCTTCCAACCTTCTGATAAACTAGTAAAACAGTGCTACACAAATAAAATAAGCAGGGACATGTGACAAGCTGACAGTCAGGTTTGACCTTCGACCTGTGACTCAGTCATGTGATGCGCCCCTGAGGATGTTTCGTTGAGTGTTCGCCCATGTATGAAATGAGAGCTTGGCTTGGTGATGGAAAAGAGGAGGAGGTTGTGAACTGTATAGGATTGTATATCTGCATTTCTCACACACACACACACACACACACACACACACACACACACACACACACACACACACACACACACACACACA
>JAQQZX010000005.1:2645252-2660630 GCA_030068355.1 Notoglanidium maculatum | reverse complement strand
TCTCGCCCGAAGATGCTGGGATTGGCTCCAGCTTCCCTGCGACCCAGACGGATAAAGCGGTATAGATAATGGATGGAACCTTAACCACTGAGCCACCACAACTAGCTTGACTAGGTTTTGTTGATTCAATGTAATCTTTTAGTGGTGTTAATTCATTGTTAGAAGTAGTTAAATCAATGCAAGTTGCAGTTTTGTTGCGCTGTAGAGTTGGTGGCTCAGTGGTAAAAATAAGAGACTCAAGGCTAAATAAAGAGTCGACTTTAAATAGAAAGAGGCAACATTAAAGGTGCAGCCATTGATTCTAATCCAATATAATTTTGTCAGATTCAGAAAATATGTCTTCATGGTCTGCCAGCTGTCCGTCCTGTACATCGAATGAAAAAAAAACTGTTGCTCGTACACAGCCAATACATGTGGCGACTAAGAAAGTGGGTTGGATTGAACACTATTCCAGCCAATCAGCAACAGGAACGGGGAAAGGGCGAGGCGAGATGGGGCTGGCGTTGTTATTGTTGTTGCCTTGGCAATGCACTTTCATGAATTTTGAGGGGGCGGAGATTCTGAAGGAGTATTGAAGGGAGGTGTGTATTTGTTTGGCTGTGAGTTTAAATATCAACAATGTTTCTCCAGAATCGAGGACTGCCCCTTTAAATGAAGAGATTTCAAGTTAATATTCCTCACTGGAAGTTCAACACACTCTCCATCTTTAATATTTTTTTAAATGCTTCAATGCAAGATATTTTATCTTACGTTCATGAAATTCAATAGCCAGCCTTTGACAGTGTTTTGTCTGCTTCTAAGAAGTGGAAGTGTCTGTAAGCCTTTTGTCTATGCATTGATTAGTCTAAATTACCTAAATTAACTGTTTAATGAAAAAAGAGGACCCCTTAATTACAGATTCATTTATTATTCAGGAGTACAAAATACTTTATACATAAGGTTAAATTGCTCCTAAACTTAACATTTTGATTAAATTCATTACATACTCAATCTCAACAGCACAAAAAATAACAGATCATTGAAATATCACCATTTTGTAGATAACCCTTGAATTGCAGTTTTTTCAAAGTTACTTATTATTACTGTTGTTTTTATTATTTTATAAGATTTTATTTTTATATTATGTCTCTGTTTAATCTATTCCTCTTTCTGTACGTTCAGCAATAAGATGGTTCCAATAAATAGAGAAAAAAAATAATATACCATATAAGTTATTATTCAGATGTGTACAATAATGTTGGCAGTTAATTTGAGCCATATATTTGTTTTATTCCCAAACTTTTATACTCACAGAGTATATTAATTAAAAACCCTGATGTTTGATTGAAAATGACATGAAATGACAGGAGTTCCCTGAGAACAATGGAGTGAGACAATCCATATCTTCTGGTATGTCCTGCAGAAGTTACTTTCTCTCTTCATGTTGATGCACTGGTTTTGTGATTTTTTTTTTTTCATTTGTTTTTTACAACACAAGCTTAAGTAAATAAATTATTTCCACTGAAGTATGTGGCAATAATGATGAAAGTTCTTTGGCTTTAAATTAGAAACTGATATTCAGACTTGCCTTTCCTTTGCTTTTATAGCCGATATGCGCTGTTTGTTTTCCTTGAATCCCCTTGAAATTATTTGCTTGTAGTTAAAAGGATGTTTTCTTTCTCAGGGAAAATGTTCAACTGCCATTTTTTTTGGTTTTGGTTTGTTTGCCTTTTAGCTGTGGTTTTATCTGAATGTGCATCTCCCCTTCCACTGTATTGAATTTTTACTGCTTTTTTCAGGACTCCACAGCAAACCTGATTCTTATAATGTTACTAATTAGTAAACTAATGTTACACATTAGTGGAACAACACGATGAAACCATCCGGAATCAAAGTGATTATGATGAATGAAATTTGCACAAATATCGGTTCAGGTCACATCGCTTCACCAATGGGGGTGTTTAAGGTTGCAATTTCTACTCCTGTCTCAGTAGAAACCTTCTTTGGTCTAAGAAGCTGTACTATCAGCATTTAATAAAACTTATATAACCAAAAAACCTACAAAGATTTTTGAAATCATCCTAACTGCCATACTGGATTATATGGAAATGATATGAAAGGTTAAAGAAGTATATAAAATGCCACATTTCACATGTCAGCAGCATTGTTTCAGCTACATTCATTGTCCAAATAAATTAGACTTACTTAGACTGAGAAGCACCGAGTCCTCAGGCTTTTTTGACACAACAAGATAAGACAGATGCTAACACAGATAACAATCAAATTCCTTCCATTTGTTTGGTTTTCTGAGGATAAGGACTGAGATTTTTGTTTGTGTGTGGTGATATTGTGAAAAGATTTGTATGATGCTGTCATTTGCTTAAGTGTGTTCCACCACGGACATGCTATTTTGCATTTGTGGTAATGGTATGGTAATTACTTATGGTAATTGTATTAATAATGTATACATGATGGACTGAGGATGTGCATTTATATGGGCTACCTTAGTGGACTGTGATCATTTCAAACAATTCATTTAAATTCAGTAAAGTCATTTGATAGAATTACTTGTAAATCAGTGTAAGGAATTGAAATAGTAAGAAATAGAAATGCTTGTGTGTTTGTTATTATAATACTACTGACACATCTGACCAATGTGATGTGAGCAATGTGATTTCTTTTCGTTGCATAATCTCTTACACTCATAGAAAGAAAGAAAGAAAGAAAGAAAGAAAGAAAGAAAGAAAGAAAGAAAGAGGGATGTTACAGGACTGTATCCATGTTCTGGAGGTTTTATCAAACAACAGTCCAATCCATGATCCAAAGTTGTTATAGGAGCATAATGAGCTCTGTAGCAGAAGTAGAGCTCCAAAGTCGGCTAAAATGCTCGGTTTCCACAGACTCTGGTGTTGTCTGAATGCTACTGAGGAGCTCTTTTTAACCATTATAACGTGGCCAAGTAACTGTATAATGTTCGTTAACCATTGTAATGTGAATGTATCAGGCAGTCAGACTTCATCAGTGCAGATCTCGCAGTTTCTCTACGAAAGACTGTGATCATGTGATCAACGAGCTCTCCATATGTTTGAACTCTTTTGGGATGTGCAGATTGGAACCTCTGGTGTTCAAACTGACCAACTGCGTTATACTTATAATTGATAAAAAGGTGATTTATAATGTGAATAGCACATTTCCATGATGTACATCATTTTTTAAAAAGTATATACAGGTAGTCCCCAACTCACGATGGGGTTACGTTCCCAGAATCGCATCGTAAGATGAAAATATCGTAAGTGGAAAGCCTTTTGTATAGGGTATAGACGAAGACAATGTAATGTGTTATATAATATACTGTAATGTATAGTGTTATAACATGATGTACTGTATAGTTTTGTGTTAAATTTAACAAACCCCATACCCTGTAAATTGAAATACAGTAAATACTCTACTGTATTATAAAGTATTTGTACTATAAAGCACTGTAGAGTTAATTAACCCTTCGGCCGCCCATGGCATCAATTGATGTCATTTTTCCCATTCAAAAGAAGGCATTAATTGATGCCATGCATGGCCGAAGGGTTAATAAACCTTTGAAATTGTATTATAGTACAGTAATTTTCGATTACAGGACAGCCTGTATTACAGTCCAGTAATTTTTTTCTAATTTTATCGTAACGGCTCGGCCATCGCAAGATCAAAATATCGTAACTCGAACCATCGTAAGTTGGGGAGTACCTGTATTTTGTTAAGCATCGGAGATTTCAAGGCTCAGAACATATGCAGAGTTTAAAGTTGGCAAGACTTCGCAGTAAGATTAGCTCCTTTTACTCAGGTGATGAGAGCCTCTGTTGGTGAGGTTGTATAATGTCTCTGACTGCCGTCACAGATGTGGTCAGGACCCAAAAGGATGTCATTTAGTTATATGGTTATCAAATAATCTATCAGATAACATCCTCTGCCCAGTAGGACTTTGCATGTTTACAGAATAAAATTGTGTTTAAAGTAGCAAGAGGAAGTATACCCAAGAAAGGAGGAGGGGAATGGAAAGAAACGAAGATAGAGAGCAAGAGAGAGAAAGAAGGAAGTCAGATCACAATGCCTCTGCACCTTCTCACTCACACTCAGTCTCACCCTCTCTCTCTGAGAGCTGAGAGTCTGTGACAGTAGAGTTTATGCTTCTGCCTTCATACAGCCAGCAAAATGAGGAACATTATCAAAGACGCTCTTGCAGACTTCTTGTTCGAGTACGAGACCCCCCGGCAGGTGCTGGTGAGAAACCCGAGAGTGGGTATCGCCTGCAGAATCCTCCAGTTGGGGGTGCTGGCTTACATTATCGGGTAAGAGCTTGGAGCGTTTTTTTTTTTTTCAAAGTCCTGTCAAATGCTTTAAAATGGGGGAAGGAAAAGAGATATCCAAAGAGTGTAGTTGAGTAACTCTGCATGTTTCTGCCTGTTTGGAGCAGATATGCGTCAAGAATGTATCATGACAAATGTGTTTTTTGTGAAATGCCATAGCTGTGTATAACATCCTACAGCACAAAGAAAAGATAAAATAGGCTAACTCTCAAGCTTCAGAGTGTTAATAATCATTCGGTTCAAGAAATAGTGTGCTTTCTGTTTCACACAACATTCTGCACAAGGGATTGTTCAGATTCCTTGGGAAGAACAGATGTAAACAATGCCTTCAGGGATGAGTTACAGCTTGAATGTGGTACAGGCACTTGTGTAACGTACTTTGTAGGCATGTAATAGGTATTGGCAATAATTCCTAAAAAAAAAAACCTGTCATTTTTGAACAAATGTAATTTAAGAAACATTGACAGGAATGTATTTGAGGAAATGTGTGTGTTTTTACTACTGCAAAGAGCAGGTAGTGTGACCATATATAGTGCATCCATAATTATTGGCACCCTATGTAAAATTGAGCAAAAATACAAATAGATGTTGCACACAAAAACTAAATTAAAATAATTACAAGGTTTCCCTCGAACAACAAAGGAAACTTCATGTTTGTTCTGACAACACATAAGTATTCAATAAATGATATAAGATATATAAATTAGTCACACCCCTAATTATTATTTTGATTTAAGCATACAAACTGACATTCCTGGAAGAAAAAAAAAATTCTTAAGCTTACCTTAAAAAATGCCTCCTCTGGGGTATAAATATGAGGTTGGATACATGTAAAATCTCTTTGTCATCTATTTACATACAAATTCAAAACCAATCATTTTCAACAGAATAGAAATCTGATTCATCTGATTGAAATCTGTTCAGTAAAGAATAAGTTTTCCCTGGAACTGGACTAACAAGTGCATTTTCATAACAACAAACTGCTTATAGGTGTCACGTATACTCTGGTCAGATGAGACTAGAATCAAACCTTTTGGTCATGCATATCATCAGCATATCTGGCGATGAAAGCAGACTGCATACAAAGCATAGCACCACATAGCCACTGTAAAATCTGGTGGTTGTTCACTGGGGATGTTTTGTGGCTGGTGGTTCAGGGTCTTTTTTTTACATTGAAGGTTGATAATGAAGTCTGCTAAATAAATGAGTTTATACAAATATATTTATATGAAAAGATGTTTGAGAGTCATCAGAGTCAGAGTAACACAATGAGTCCTCCATCATCACCACCAACCATCAGCCATCATCACCGGCCTAAAATCTGCTTGCCTGGACCGGGAGGTTCAGTCTTGGCCACAGATGAAGCTTTAAAAATGACGAGTCAAACTTGATTCCAACACAGACTGGATAAAGAAATACAGAATTGATATTTTGCAGTGACTCTTTCTAATATCTCCAGATTTAAACCCTACTTTAAGACTTATCCAAATTGTACTTGGACCTTTGGTCCCGACACGTATGGTCTTGATCTTATAAAATCTTCTAGTATAAAAAATAATGTTCATGTTATCTTACCTTTGAGTATGCACAAAGTTTGCAAGAAGTAATTCATTCTTTTACAAAATGTAACCTAAGCCATCTAGCTTGGCCTGAAAAAGGATCTGACGATTTCAGTCTTAATCTTGACTCACCCTTGCTTTCATTTAGCCTTGACTTGACCTTGGCTAGTCCTTGTCTTGTACTTGCAAATGTTAGTCTTCACTACAGGTGTACATGCACAAGTTTATGAATTTAAAGGAGTTTAAAATGTCGTTCATATGGAGGCATGGACCAAGATCCTGATACAAGTATCTTCAACCTCGTTAGATATTACAGGAAGCGGCACAGTGCTGTTATTCTCTCCAGAGCAGGCGTCACAAAAGGCGTCAGAAAATATTAATTATAAAGGTACTGGTCATTTTAAAACCAGTGGTTTGTAGGAAAAAAGGATCCGCTTAAAAAACATATTTAAATTAAACTATACAGTGTCTTTATATATCTGAGGATGTTGATAGGTACACAGATGAGAAATCCAGAGACAATTGTGTGTTAATGCTGTAAAGTTTTGAGCACAGGTTGATGCATGTCCAACCGTTTACAAGGAAACAGCACATTACATTCTGTAGAAGACAGTTAGGTATTACGGACATGTATTCCTTGCATGTTTGTGCAGCAACATAGATTTGGTTAGTTTCTGTATTTTATTTTTCTTTAAATAATGGTAATGTGTATGTTTTATTATTCATAAGCGATTTAAAGTAATAAATTTTTGTTTCCTCGACTTACATTTACTTTATGCTTGATTTATTTTCCTACATATATTTGTACCTAAATGAATGAGGAAATGTAGCTTTTAGAGAAAACTGTACCTGCTACAGCTTCAGAAGTTGATGAGGGGCTTTGGGATAAAATGTCCTACATTGACTTTGCACTGAAATGATCCACCAACCAAATAATATCTGCTCAGTAGTGGTGTTATGGTGGTACCTTTCCATCAATGTGTGGGGTAAAAGTGGCATTATATAACAGTTTTGATGTGCTTTAATACATATGATACAATTCTCTGGAATGGTGCTGGACAGATGAACACTGTTCTCCCAAAAAAATATTCCCTCCATCCATGTTTTGAAGGCAGTGGTGTTTACCTGGGTTGAAATATAGTGACTGTAAAGGAATTAGCATATGATTTACATAATTTTCATATCTTCAAAACATCTGCTCTGTGGACAGGAGTCTTCTGCTCTTCCGATCCTGATGAGACCACACTCATCAGGATCGAAATGTTTCGTTACAGGGTAAAGTGATCAGTCAGAAGAAATTTGTATTCATTTGTAGTTACCTTATGTTCAGACCAAAGGTGGCGAGAGCATCAAAATTTGCAAAATTCCTACAAGTACATCAGGAATGCTTTGTCTTGCAAACTTTATTTAAAGCCACCGCAAAGCAGCCAAGTCAACCAGTATCTTTGTGCCAACTGATCACAAGTAGGGTATAAGATGACTTCATGAAATCTTTTAAATGTGAAGGTAAGAAATCGACGGATGAAGGAAAATTAAGAACAATTATGATTTCATTTTAGCTAAGAAAAACAAATTAAAAGCTGTTTGTGTGGTTGAGGATAAGTGCTAAGTCATACTTCAGCATGCAGATTATAGGACAGGTTCAGTAGCCTTGACCTTTAGTTAAAATTAACATTACTTTCAGATACCTTGGTTGATGATATTTTTTTAATTTATGTTCCTTTACAAAAACACATCATAAATAATGGAGATACCCACCACCATGATTAACTTCTCCTCCACTTTAATTGGGAACGGGTCGAACAGAACCAAAATTTACATTGTTGTTTCTCTAGTATTCTCTAGAGCAGATCACTTCTAAATTCCAATTGGTTGCCAAACCGTGTCATTACTCATTAGCATAAAGTTGCCTGGACTTCACCTGGACTTCAGTTGCCTGGACTCCACCGCTCAAGATGGACTGCAGCTCACAGCTGAGAGACACTGGGTCACATAGAAAATGAATGACTTCTTGTTTTGACGCTCTTGCCACTATTGGGCAGTGGTAGCTCAGTGGTTAAGACATTGGACTAGTGATCGGAAGGTCATGAGTTCAAATCCCAGCACACTGCCAAGCTATCACTGATGGGCCCTTGAGCAAGGCCCTTAACCCTCAACTGCTCAGTTGTATAAATGAGATATATGTAAGTCTCTCTGGATAAGGGCGTCTGCCAAATGACATAAATGTAAATGTATTGGTCTGAACATACCATTAACCTTTCCTCTAAGGAGAGAAGCGTACCCAAGCCATGGCAGCAAAGTAAATGCCCCCTGAGCTTAACAGCGCAGCTGTTTATTTTCCTTTAATTTAACACCCACCTGTATATCAGGAATACGTCAACAACTCATAAGGATTTTCTATTTTCTAAATACCTGCATACAAATTCCTGCATGCAAGCCCTTGTTGCCATTACTAAAGCACTCTGAAACAGAACAGATTATGACAGATGCTAACTAACAAAGATAAAAATCAATTTCTCCATATACCATGATGCACTTCCTTTAAAGGCATATTTGTCATCATGTTACCAGTGATTTTGTTAAGTTGGTGTGTAATTGTGTAAGTCTGTATTTCGCATTACATACTGAACTGCATGTATATTTAGTTGCAAAACTAAAAAAAAGGAAATGTGTTTAGGGAAATGACTAAACAGAACAAAATTTTTAACTGAAAAAACTTGATCTAGCAAAAAAAAAAAAAAAAGAAGTTGTGCTTATAATGACTATTTGGAAAAACGGCTGCAAAAGACCAGAGATTGCTGTGTTGTAAGGTACCGTTCATTTACAAACTCTGCGTTGGCCGCTATCTTCAGCAGCCGTTCAGGAAGGTGGACATCAAGGTCATCTGTGGTGGCCTAGAAGTTTTTGTCATTATGAATGTGAAAGCAATTCCATAACTAAAAAGTCTTACAGAAAGTATATGTTTGAAACATAAGAAAGAAAAGGCTATGTGTTTGAAGCCATAATTTGCTTCTCGGAAACTGGATAATCATTTAGTTACATGTCTGTGACTGTGACTTGCAGTGTACACACATATACACACACACACACACACACACACACACACACACACACACACACACACACACAAGAGGGCAGCTTTTAAGAAGAGAAGTCCAGAAGTGCTTCCACAGTGGAAAGACGTGGTGGACGTTTTAAAGAAACACAACCGAGTACCCTGTAGTTCCACAAATTTCCACTAGGTGTCAGTGTGGACATCCATGAATATTAACAACAAAAGGGTGCCTAAGTGTCCAAGTCTGAATGCCTTAAGAATAATAAATCTACAGAGCGTCATTCAGATATGTACACCCGATTTTACAGAAGAGGAAAACAGCCAAACTGCGGCTGTAATCCTGGAAAAGGTTAGGACACGGTACTGAAATAAAAGCCCCAGTTAAATACTACGAGCTGCACATTTTTAGGATTTTATATACAGGACGAGACTGTAAACAGGCAAACTGCTACGATGTAATGAAATTTTATTTCATTTTCATCCAAACTCCCAGGTGTCTAATATAAGACCTGTCCAGGTCTAGAGAAGATAAAGCTCTGCATAGTTTAGAGCTGATTCAACTCAATACAAGCTGAATCAAATGCGTTCTTGGGATGTTTTGGAGCAGGATGCGTAAGTTTTGGTGTTGGGATTTGATCTCCAGTCAAAGGATTTAGCAAAAGAGTGAGTACTGTACTGGGTGGTATGTGTGCAGTGTTTGTGATTTCCTGAACACTAAAGAATCAACAAAATGATTCAGTCAGCAAGAACTCTGTGTGTGAATACTGGACTATATGATTCAATTAGTTGTGACTCTTTGTATATATGGTGGACTAAATGATTCAGCTAGTGTCGAGAGTGTGTATAAGAACTAGATCACATGCTTTGGTTAGCAAGGGCTATTTGGATATGCCTACTAGACTAAATAATTCAGTTATTGAGAACTGTATATAAAAACGAAATAATTTGAAGAGCAGCAACGAATAATTTGAATATTAGACTACGACGATCCAATTACTTATGATTCCTTGAACATGAAGGCTGGATTTCACTGTATATAACTATTGTAATGAATGATTCATCTTCTATATGAATATTGGACCAAATGATTCAGGTAATAGTGAATCTGTATACAGGGACTAGACTCATGTAGTAATAAATAATAAGATTTATTTAGCAAGTCCTCGGTATAAAAATACTGGACAAAATGAATCAATTAGTAGTGAGTCTAAATCTAAATGAAGACTATATGAAGACCAGTTAGTGAGGACTCACAGTGTAGGAAGACTGGAGTGAATTATTTGGTTAGTAGTAATTTTCTGTATATCAATATTGGACACACATGGATGCTGGAACTGATCGTGGCTCCCCCTTTTCAAGCCAAACACCCCCACCACATGCACCAGATTGTTTTGAGCGTCATTCTTATCAGCACACAAACACACGCACATATGCACCCCACACAGACAGGCAGACAGACACACACTCAGGTGTACATGCATCCAAGCACCCACACGCATAGAAGCACATACGCACACACTTGTATGGACACAGCTGGCCTTATTTTTTATTATAGCCCTAAAAATCATTTGCTCTGCTCTGTTTTTTCCCCCCTCACCCTATTAACACGACACATTATTAAATATGCCTCAACACACAAATCATTTCCACATGCATTAAACCCATGACACTGGGCCAAAAAACAAAGGAACCTCCAAGTTCATGCGCTACACTTCCAAAATTGCTGCAGTCCAACCTTCCAGCCCACCCCACAAAGGGAGAAAAAAAAAAAGAAAGAAAGAAATTAATTGGAGGTCAAACCTCCATCTCTGATGAATCACCCCCCCGGCAAGTGGAGCTTCGCTGCGGAAAACCGATCTCATGATCTCTCTCGTCTGCTCCATCTCTCTCTCCGTCTCTTGCTTCTGAATAAAAACCCTTTGATGTTTTGCAAATTCCTACATTTCATTAGTCCTCTTCTCTTCTCTCTGGCCTTTAAATAAGCTTTTCTGCCCTTTACTCTCCTTCGCTCCCTCACTCTCCCTTTTAAATGATGAAGTTTGGAGAGATAAAGAAGAGCTTGTTCCGGGTTAATAATTTATTTATCTAAAACTAAATGTGTGTCTGTGTGTTTATGCGCATTATCAAGCTCAAGGCTGTCTGAGGAACATCAGCTCTAAAGATCTAAAGTAGCGAATCATCCTCTTTTACCACCGTGAATACGTCCTGTCCGCCTGCGAGTGTCACTTCTACCCATTCACCACTAGTGTCCCTCGAACACACAACGATGAACATTGTGATTGTCCAAAAAGAGAAGAGGGCAAGGGGGTGGGTGGTAGGGCAGCATAGGTAGGGTAGGGCGATGTGGAGTGGAGTGGAGTGGGGCAGGCGAGACAGGAAACGAGAGAAACTGGACAGATGAATGTGAGGCGTGCAGATGACAGCTTCTCGCTGCTCGGCTGATAGGATCATTGTGAAAATGTAAAACTTGTAGCACCGGTTTTGAAATGAAAATTGTGCGTTTCAGAGGAGTTCATCTGGGTCATGCTGAAAACTGCCCAAAAAACAACAGTCACAACATATAAAAACAATGTACGTGTGCTAAAAGTGATAGCACATATCATTTATTATTATTATTATTATTATTATTATTATTATTATTATTATTATTATTATTATTCCCTATTTAGTGAGCAAACGTTATAAAGTGCTTATGAAGCCATTAGACATTCGGCTGGTGGTGAAGATTTTTTTAGATGGATCTCAGGAATTGAATTACTGTCCATACACTTAGACGAATCAGAAACGTTAAATCCGTGCTGCCTCTTTGTGACTTTCTTTGCTTAAGTAAGTGACACTGACTTTGATTTAAGTGACAAGAGACATTGATTTATGTGACCTAAACCACAGCGCTGTTCAATTCTCAAATGTGATCAGATTCATTGTCTGGAAAAAAGCTCTGCCGATTAATTTTGCAGCTCAGGCTGCAAATCACAGGCTTTTTTTTTTTTTTTATTAAAGTCTTCGCTCTAAGAATAGATTATCGTTTCTATAGTAACGACTTCCACAGGCGGAAACTAATAAAACAGACACGCATTTTCTTAAACAAAGAAAAATGTATAACTGTTGACATGGTGAGGTTTTCTGTAAGATGACGTTTATTGAACAGTTATGGAAGGAGTCTCCAGTGTCAGCGCTTTGTAACGGTGTTTTGGAATCTCCAGTTTTGGTAACATGACTGCAAGCTGCGTGTTTTTTGTCTTGTTAACTGTTAAATCCAGAGAGAGAGAGGAAAATATGAGAAGGCTGGTGAGGGAATGAGTGTTTATAACTGATAACGTTGACTATGTTCCTATGACAGCATCATGTTTTATTGCTTACAGCCTTCCTTATAGGCTCATATTAATATTCAAGTGCATTCTAATATGAAACATTTGAAGTGATGGAAATGCGAACATCATTTAAAAACAGCTCCGATATATTTAGTAATAACTTTCATTCTTTCATACGATCGTATCATATGTAGTTGACCTGTGTAACACATCCTGAGTAATGTTTGCAGATTCTCTCTCTCTCTTTCTCTCTCTCTCTCCTTTCTACTACACTCTTCGTTTTTGGTCTCTTGTACTTGGAGGAAATTCATGCAGTTCTTATTTCACAGTCTGTTGTTTCAACATCTGCCTCACGTGCATTTTGTGTTGCATAAAAGTTTCAGGTAAATGAACGAATATGTATGAAGGAATATATATATTTTATATTGATATTTCTCATTTCTTTCGCTCCTTCTCTTTCACCTTTCCTCCCTCCTTCCTTTTTTCATTCTCTATTCCTTTCTCTTCCATTTAGCGACAAGGACACCAACTGTGTGACACCGAGTCACATGATTTCTGTGTGCATGTGTGTGTGTAAAGTTCAGTCCCGATCTGATTGCGTCCGTGAAACTGCAGCTGCCTCCCTCGCTCGAGAACGACCTCTGACCTTTGCCCCACCCAAGGCCAAGGCCACGAAGTGTGGTCGTTGCTGTGGTAACCTCACCCCACCATCTGAACTAATACATTTAAGCCTCACTGAGTGACCTCAGGAGCGGCAGGTCACTACGGCAATCTGAAAAAAACCACACCTCCAAAGAAAAGGATGGGTGATCGTTAGCGCGTGTCGGTTAGCGCGACGGTTAAAGGTCACATGACGAATTTATCATTCGGATAAAGTAAAATTAGTCTGACTGGAATTGGATCTCTTTGTCCTGGCTTGCTTACTTTGACTTGACAAAGAAAATTTAAGTGTAAGGAATTTACTTTATAATTGAGAAAGGGATTAAGATTAATACAGCGAGAGCATCAGCGTGATCAAACCAACCAAAAGCTTATAAAATTACACACATCCCAGTAAGATACGAGTCAACATCCAAGAAAAAACTAGCCTGTGTCCACGATCCTTTTGGAATCCCATCAAATCCAAAACGTTCAACATGACATTATTTCCTGCCCAAACATCCTGTTTCACTTTGGCACACTAAACAAAGTAAAAATGAATTATGATTTCCTTCATGTCATCTTTAATAGTAAAGAATCAAGGAGGGGATGAAATATGACTAAAAGAGAGAAGAAAGGATGGTGAGGAAACTACTGTTTATAGCATAACATTAAACGTAATTGTATATCAAACTAAAAGTATGATGTAAGAAAAAAAGTGAACAAAAACACTTCAGGATGATGTATTGGTTATAGGAAAAGCCACTTCAGGGTGGTAACAGTGACTCCGCTTCATCTCACTACAACTCCTTTGTTGATTACTTTCCTATAACAGCATACCCCAAGTGTTTTATTTACACATATTGACTCAGAATAGTTACTTGACTGTCACATGGACACAATGGGAAACAAAAACTTAAAAATATGTAAACGTGATAAATTGTAAATACTGCACTGCTTACAGTGTAAACGGCTTGGTGGAAAGATCAGGAATAATTCAATAAACACCTTCAACAGGACATATACTATATCTAACGGGCCTCATATTCAAATAACTGGAGATTTTTTTCCTGAAATAGAATTATATGCAGTGCTAACAAAGGGGTCTGTGAAAACGGTTATGCTAAAGGGTCCCTAGAGGCAAGAAAGCACACAATTGCACATTTTCATAAATGTTCTGCCTTGTGTGCAAATCTATACATGATTTATATAACGATATATATGATAACTGCGTAGAAACTTTCATACATAATCAAGCATCTAAAGGGTGTGTGCGCGCTCGCACGTGTGTGTGGTACATGACAGAAAATAATATACAATCTTACGTAAAACATGGAAACTGTTCATGAACATTTTAACATTTAACATTAACATTAAATCCGCATTTATGTGAAACTAAAACAGTGTGAAGGTTAAGTTAACATTCAGACTGAATCGGGGTGCAGATTATCTAGAGTACACACAAGTGTTCAACATACACGTGTTGCTCTGATGATTTGAGTAGCGGTCTAATGTGTGTGCGCTTGTGAGCACCAAATGTATTGCTGGACTCAACAGAAGACGTTGAAACTTGAAATTGTAGTAGTGTGTGTGTGTGTGTCTACCTGCTGGTAGGCCTCTTTACTCCTCATGGCTGTCTCCTGCTGCTCTGGACTGTATGTGTAGATAGCAGAGCGATACGGTGTGCCTTTATCATTCCCCTGAGCCATACCTGTGTATGCACACACACACACACACACACACACACACACACACACACACACACACACACACACACACAAAATGATCAGGTGTGTAGAACAGAGTACTGTCCCTCAAAACCCCATAAATTGTTCTGTCTGACCTGCAGTAATGACAGAACAATAACAATAGAATTTTATTGTTTTTCTCACTCCTCCTCCCCCCCTCCCCATTTTTCTCTTTCAGTGTTGGATGGCAGCCATGCTGCCTCCAGCTCCTTCTGGATCTCTGCTCGTCAGAAGCCACAATGCTGCACTCTGATTGGCTGATTCTGTGTTTGACCCTGAGGGATTGTCACTGACCTTCCCATCCGACCCTGAGTTCGTTCAGCTTGACACGGTGACCAAATGCACCACGCTAACCAGCTTATAAAACACACACACACACACTTTGTGTTCACTGTGTAGGTTCACTTGAATAACATTTTTATTTCTAAAGTGCTTTTAACCAGAGAAATTGTCACAGAGCAGCTTTACAGACGTCAGGGTGAGGATGTAGAGGCGACCGCTGCAAGAGAAACTCCCTGACACGACGTGAGTAGGAATGAAAGGTTGAAAATGAAAAGCGGAAAAACAAGAAAGAAAAGGTCCATGATTTTCCAACCACCACCATCTCACAATAACCAGCAAATTACAGATGCACACTCGACATTCTCAACGACAAGAACGGTGATTCTGGTCTTCCTTCCTTCCATCTTTTATTAATTAATTAATTAATTCAGTAATCAACCAGGAGGAGAA
>JAQQZX010000005.1:2637752-2640252 GCA_030068355.1 Notoglanidium maculatum | reverse complement strand
CCTTTTTTTTGTTGTCTCACTCGACGGGGGGTTGCGCTGATAGACAATATGGTGCAACTGAACTCGCTGAACTGATATGAAAACCGACGGCCAGATAAAAATGAGAGAGATTTGGGTTTAGTACTGATTTAGAGGTCGGCTAAGCTGTTCCAAATCCGTGGCATATAAAAATAAAAAAATAAATTAAAAAATTAAGCCATGGACTATACCTGCAAAATGTATGCATGATATAACATTGGGATTAAAATACCGCATACTTATGGCAAATTGCATGCGATATATTAACACATGTTCACTTGACATGACATGGTTAAAGACTACATTTTGACCCAAAATAAACTTACTGCAGTCCATGTACTGCATACATCACTATTTCAATTTATATCTGTTAATGCTTTACAAGATTAGTCTTTGCAGTAGTAATACCGTGCAGGCCCGCAACATGCAAATGAGCTCCTAAAATACCACATTTTAATTATTTTGGGTGTTTTGATAAGCCTTGGGATTGTTGTGATTTAAAAAAGGACTAATTAATCATGCTACAAGGTTTGTTTTCCTATTTTGCAAGACATACTGCACTAGCGATGTATCCAAGTCTTTATTAGACATCTCACATAATAGATGTATATAATATATACGGCACAAATATATTCCGAGTCCGGCTGGCCGAAAACATTTAAAGTTGCTTGATTGGATATTCTAAATCAAAAGTTAATTATCTTTAAAATGAGCAAAACCAGCTGAGGTGCAAACTGAAATTAATGCACTGCAACCAGTCATATTTATAGGATGTTTTACAGTTTAATATTTTGGTGATGGATACATCATAGATTAAGGAATGTATTAACAGCAAAATTAGACACGTTTTAAATCGCTATATCTCAGAATGAACTTTTGCATCACTGGACTCATTTTGTGGGGACATGCACCATATATACAGCCTTTCAGAAGAGAAATCCTGTCCTAAACTAACACACAATCAGACCTCGGTCAAAACCTATAACTGTAAAGCAGATTGCAGGACGGCAGTTAGAAAGAACTAATATCGGATACCACGTGCAGTATTTTACGAGGCTGGTCAGTAGTTATTATTAACATGATCTTAATACTGTACAAAACAAGGCTGACTCCAGATCAGGAGGCTCAATTAATACTCACAGTCTGACAGAGATTAAACCTCTGTTCAGACTGGACTAGATTTACATCCATATGAATGTGGAGTAAAGCAAGTAATACTGGGAATTGTAATCTCTCTGGGATTTTCGTCCCGTCTGAATCTGTCATGCTGGTGAAGATCCTGTTATATCCTCTAGGAAAAGAGGGTCGTCGCAAGGAACGAAAGCAAGCATTGTCTGGGTTCAAAAGACAGAACGATGAAACATAGAAGACGTTCAACAAGACGTGTTAGAGAAGTGATGCTTCTGGGGGTTGAGGTGGGTTATTGAGCTCCTAGCATGGATAAAAAGCCTACAGGCATGTTAAGGTCATGTGACCTGCTAATGATCAAGCACAACTTGTGTCGTGTGGAGTACGCATGCCATTTTTAGTGTCACAATCATTAAGTACATCAAGAAGACACTCCCATCCCTCAACAGACATACGCAGGCTCAGAAATCCTAGCCATCTGAACAGTACTTTCGGCTTTATCTTGTTTCCTTGATCGTATTTTGGATTATTCATGATGTTCGGTGTAATTCTTGTTTTACGCTCATGGTGCATGTGTAGCTGGGGAAAAATAACGCTCACCAATAATCATCTCCCACCTCAATTATCGTCGAGTGAAGACACGGCTCTGTTTCACTCTGAAATGTGTCACCTTACAGAGAAATCTCTGCTATGATTTCAGGTTAATGTTAAGTTTAACCTTTTAAATAATCTAGGATGTGTGCAGAATTACATTCCTCATTACTGCAACTACAGTACTCACTTCTCTTCACAGAAGTTAAGGGATTAAAGCTTCATTAAATACAACTGACTCCAGATCAGCAGTTACGGAGCTCTAATAACATGCACGGCTTGAATGTGACTGTTTCTACGCTAGTTGTTATAATGCTTCCTTTAATATAAAGCGCTTATGAACAAATCTGAATCCAGATCAGCAGGTAGAAATGCGTGACATTTGCTTTTTAATAAATAACACTGATTACAGATCAGCAGTTACGAAGCTCTGATGTACACTGATTTCAGGTCAGTAGTGCTTTGAAATTAAACCTGCTTAAACCTGATTAAGCTGCCTCCAGATCAGCAGAAGCTTCCGTGTGTGTGGCTGATTGGAACATACAAAGCTGACAACAGCTCAGCAGTTTGTGATTATTAGTATCACAATTTTGCTGAATAAAGCTGTCTTCAGATCAGCAGTTGGACTCGGAGATAGATTAGCACACCATGCACTCCATATTCTTCTCCACAACCCGAACCAACACTCCCCCCCTTTCTCTCTCTCTCTCTCTCTCTCTCTCTCTCACACACACACACACACACACACACACACACACACACA
>JAQQZX010000005.1:2607945-2626154 GCA_030068355.1 Notoglanidium maculatum | reverse complement strand
GAGAGAGAGAGAGAGAGAGAGAGAGAGAGAGAGAGAGAGAGAGAGAGAGAGAGAGAGAGAGAGAGAGAAGGTTCTGGTTGAAAAGAGACTATAAAAGAATAAAATACAAAAAGACTGCTGGATATCGAGCATCAAATTTGGTTTGGTTCCAACACCCCAGAATACCGCTGTTCTGAAACCATGTCAGCGATGTCAGGAGCTTGGTGTCATTTTGTTGCCATGACAACACTGGAGAAACTCAATTAAGGCGACGACGGTACAAGGAATTTTAAGATCACTGACGTTCATTGTTTAATGATCAGAGAGTTAAAGCTAAGAACAAAAGTTTGTACACCCTTACGACAATTCTATTTTCATTTTCAGTAAGCGCTTTATCCTGTTCCTGGTTGCAGTGGATTTGGATTCTAACCCGGGAACACGGAGTGTGAGACACCAGTCTACTGCAGTGCACATATAAACCCATATACATGCTCATCCACTTGACTGCCATGTTGTTTTGGAGGTAAGAGGAAACCAAAGAACTTGGAGGAGACTCCATGGATACAGGGAGAGCCTGCACATCTCCACACAGACAGTAATCCGAGCTCAGGATAGAATCAGGACTCTGAAGCTACCTGCTGCACCACCAGGATGAAATATGATCTCAATGTCAGAATTACTTGAACGATAGGTCAAGTTGTTATTATTTCTACATAACTGATTACCAAACTCAGTTGCCTGAGGTTTGCAGGATCTTTGGAAAAGCATTTATGTAGGTAGTTGGGTCAGCCCAAGCATGTGTGTGCGAGCATGCGCTTGTGCGTGTGTGTAAGGGATAGCACTGTGAGGATTAGTGCAGATTTGCTCAGTCTGGTCAAGCTAAGCAGGATCAAAGCATGGGCCTCCACACTGAGAGACACTTAACAGATTACAGTAAAACACACACAGAGGCTACAGATTCTATTTTAGAGTAATTTCAATCATCCCATTCACTGCAACACCCACCCTGACACACACACACACACACACACACACACACGCACCCTCAACAGGCATCCGACTATGAACTTTCTCTACAGAGTGAGCGCAAGTGAAAAGAGAAGCCGAGATTGTTAAACAAAATATATACTCAGGGTGATTGGGCTGACTTTGCCAACTGTGCCATGCTGGAACTACAAGAAAAATGGCACAGATGTGGCACGGATTAAGGCAAAGGAGACTGAAGTGATTTGCCGTCTAAAGCTACAGTCTGCTTACTGGCTTACACATTCCACAATACTATGAACACATGGATAACCCCCACTACACACACACACTCATCCACACACACCAGTGTCCAATCCCTGGTGTGCAATAAACCCTTTCTCAAGCAATACTGATCTGAATGAAGAACAGGCACATCTCTATTCGCAAGCCACACACACACACACACACACCATCAGGCTATACCACACACTAGTGCAGCATTTGTCACAAACTATAATAATTTAAAACAAACAGATGAATCTGTGATGAATTACATTTAAAGGCCTGTCTGGATTCATTTGCTCAAAATGAACAAACTTTTGAAACATGAACATGAAACATGCCACTTGTCAGGATTTATCAACACATCTAACAAACAACACATCTATTTTAGACCCTGTTTACACTTAGCATTAAAATGCGTCTTGGGAAATCTGATCACAAGTGAATAGCGCTAAATACACGTGTAAACAAGACGCATTCAAGACACATTCAATCAAACCACTTGCCGAGGTGGTCTGGGATGCATTTGACCACATACCTTCCGTAGTGTAAACGCTAATGTGTCCTGATGTGTCCCTGAATTAACAGGAAAAGACGCCATTACAGCAGGATGAGGTGTTTTTTTGGTGACCGTGTGCCAACGCTTGAAAATAAATGGAGAGGAGAACTGATCTACATGGTTGGAGTGCAAGAAGATATTGAAGATATGTTGCAGGTTTAATGTGTTTAACCTAACCATGTGCAGGGCATAACCTTTGACCTTCTAGTGGAAGTGACGTAGGCAGTATCGAAATCTGAACAAAAGTGGTCAACTTGGCACTGGAGACACAGGATAGACACAGGTGTAAACAGCGTTGTGTCTCAGCTGCTAACTTGTGACCTGATCACCATTTTAAAACCAAGTGTAAACAGGGTTTTAAACAAAATAAATAAACTCTGGTCTGCAAGATCAGATCTTTTGCATATTGCAGGTTTCTGTGGTATGAATTTAAGAAAGGCTAATATTGTAATATTGTATAATTAAGTAACGTAATGAGGAAAGAAGTAGTCTGTTTTTATTTCATTTAAACCTTTGAAAGAATGTAGGCTTGCAGGGTAGAAGCAAGGCTCTTCGTATTTAAAGTAATAAGATACAATATGTGCTATTCTGTCCCTAAATTGGCTGAAAATTGAGCAAATTAATCATTAGGATGATATCTTAGCCATTCTCACACAGAACTATTTCTGTCCATGAGTTCCTTATCAGTATTCATACCACAGTGCTGTTAAATTCTTAAATCTGATTGGTCAGAAGGTGTTGATTATTCTGCCAGATGATCCACATAATAATCTAAACCTAATAAACAAATGAAATAGGTTATTTAATATTAAGAATGTTTTTTTGTAAGATGTTTATAAGGAAACTCAGTCAGTCATAAAGCTGTAACTTTAGGTTTTCCACCCTGGGAAAGTCTTCATGGCAGGGTTGTGTAAAGCAATCACAAAATACATTTAACATTTTCATACAGCATATAATCCATGTTATAATGTTTGTCTTAATGAGTCTCGAGAGTGAGCTATGACTTAGGTCCTAATGCAGAGAGCGGCATGATACGAAAACAAGTTCGGAGTTATCAGTAGGCTTACTGTGTAATGTCTTTGGGGTTTTTAAGATCAGGCACTATGGTCATTCGTCAGCGTTTGCTCTTGAGACTGACCTCCTTTATTGCTTTGGTTTACCTTTGTAAGTTTATTTTGATTTTGAGAAGTTTTGGTTTCCTTTCTTATTTTCAAACCTACGTGGGAGACGGGAAAGAATTCCCCACGACAGGGTTTACTGGTCTTTCTGGTTTCGCTGCAGCACAAGAAGCTCTATTTTTGTCTTAAAGAGAGATTAAAGAGAAATAGAGATGCTGGTGAGGGAACAACTGTGTACAGATCTGTTTGTAATGCAATTACTTGTTTCACAGACGTTCCACAACATTAATTGTAGCTATAAATGGTTTCAATTTTGGATGCGTCATTCATAAATACAGAAGCTGTAATTGCAAATTGCCAAATTACTGTGGTATAAGAAGAACAAAACACTTCAAGACTTGCTGTTATTGGAAATTAATCAACATTTATGGTGGTAACAGTAAGAATGTTTCATACTTCCACTCAAGTCAATGCAAACCAGATCAAAAAGTTATGTGCAATATTAAATCCTTTTAATTTGTCAAGGTTTAGTGGCAACTCCCAATTTAGTAAGCAATTCATACTGAAATACTGACCACCTGTAATCTAATTCTCAACCCTAAAAATGTTTATGTTAATATAAATAAATAAAGAGTATCTAATACCAGACCAGCGATGTTAATTTCAGCAGATTAAACCTCTATACATGTCCTTTGCTTTCCCATAATGCCTTTGTCTTATGCTTTATTAATCTCACAAGCATTCTCGCTTTCTCTCATACAAACACTTCTCACTAAACCTCCTCCTCCCTTCACATTCCCATAATGCCCCTCTCTTTCACTCTCACTCTTTCTCTCTCTCTCACACTCTCTCTACACACACGTTGTCTTCCATACTGGGTTTTGTTTTCCTCTCATGGAGTTTTGGCGGCAGTCCAGGCGATGCCATTCGGTCTCCTTTCACCATGAGCTTAGAGTCTGTGCCAATGCCTTTACCCTGAGCACAACACCTCACCACCAAACACTGCCAATGCCCAGAAAGAAAGAGAAAAAGAAAACGGAAACAGGGTGGGAGCGCCTGACAAAAGAATACTGCAGGCGGGGACGGCGCAATCTGAAAACGGGAGTTCTCTTTTTCCGGACAAACTTCAGAAACAACAGATGAAATCTACCCACGTTTGTATTTTTTTTTTTTTTTTTCCGGAGAGGAAAACTACACTGGAACGAATTGGGATTGGAGCTATTTTATAGACAATATGTTCTAATCTAAGGGACTGAAAAGGACTCCACTTTTTTTTAACCACCTACCAAGGACTTACGAAGGCAGAATGGTCATAAAAATACAAAAGGACACTAGATTCTGCTGGACTACTGTTACACATGGCTATCTTTTCGGCTGGCGTCCACCACGTTGGTGTTGAACACATGCCATGTTGTCAATCTACAGTCAGTGAGAAATGCCAACACACTGCGGACTAGCATCGCTGTAAGGTGGGCATATGGCTGTGCGCTGATTGGCTGGATTGCTACCGCAGGTGGAAATTTGGCTATGTTCACATTGTCCAGATCCTGCACAGCGCCGTGTGTCCGTTGGAATCTTCCGGAACATTCTGGCACTGCTGGGTTTGGGAAGAGGTGGATTAAAATAGCTGAGGACAGGGAAATTGGTGTGGAACTTACAAATTTAGGTAAACACAACCACCAAACCTCAAAAGAGAAACTGTAACATTCATGGGATAAGAGAAGAGTACAACAAACCCCTCAATCCACATTCAGAATATTAACCAGACTCAGTCAACAACCATTGAGTCCACATATACTTGAACTGCTTCGCACCTTTCTCCCACCGCTTCTTGCCGCTTGAATCATATACTGTCAATTTACACAACACACTGCTGAATATAACCATAATCTGAGCATATGGCAGCGCTCTGATTGGTTGGCATCCTCAAAATCTGCAACCAACAGTTGACAACTCAGGCAAGCCAATACCAATTAAATTCCCCATTCATTACAGAAATAGTACACACTACTGTTCCAATAACTTTCGTCAAGTCAAAATCTTCCTGTTATTCAAAATTTGCACCATAGGTTTCATTAGGTTGGGAACAGTCGAAAAATTTAGCATGCCACTTGATAAAATGGATAATTGGCCACCTTTAATCCAGTGCTGCTCTAGATAACTACAGAGTTTGTTTATATGGCTGCTTCAGCCCTGCGTGTCCTGAGATTCATTGTACTTTCACATGCTAGATGCTAGCTTAAAGATAAAGTGAAAATGCAAATACAAAGCTCTTGACTTTATCCATCAAGATTTGATAAAATGTGGGCTCTCGACATGTCTGTGATGACCGGCTTTCATTTTTCTTATTCCGCCATCGAGTATTATAGTGAAAACAAAGATTTTAAACAGCCAGCCTGCCACTACAACGAGACACCTCTGTAAACCTATGCTAGTCACCTTCCAATTCATTTTCTTTCCTAAATTTTGTATCCCTACCACAGGACAAGGTTACTCAGGACAGATAAGCAGTGATCTACACGCTCACATACTCTAGCCCAGGACTCTGCAGTTACCCACATCTACTCCAACATGAAGCAAAGAGCATCCGAGCCTGCTCAGTTCACACACCACATGTTCTGTTCACACCCGTATCCAGGCAACCCTGTCCGGTTGCCATGGAGAGAACCCCCTCCCATTCCAATCACCCCACCCCGCCAACACAAACATCCTCAGCATACTGCTGGCAAGATGGAGGCATGCAGGTCTGAAGGAACTGCTGCAGAATTCTGATGGGCCTCCGTCTTACACTCAGTTACTCACATCCACAAAACACACACACCTTCATGAACCGAAGAACACAGCGATATAGGTGGCCTTGTATTGTGCTGCTTTAATATAGTATGATATATAGAGACAATATTAAATACTCTCCCATCACAAACAGAGCCTTTCTTATATATCGCTGCAAACTGTAAATATAAGTGTTGAGAATAGCAAAACTTGAGTCTTATGCTAGAAGATGTGTACTGGCTGAAAAATCCCTCACACGGTAATTTTTACAAATATTTTATACTATATATAGTTCTATATACTGAGTGGACAGTGTTTATCTGATTACAAACTGAACTGATTAGTACATGTTTCATTACAGCAATTACTGTAGCTACCCAGCAACTTGATAAAACCACTGTGTGAGGAGATCACACTTTGCTAGCAACATTTTAGACATTTTTAGACAGACTGGCTGTTTTAACGGCTGTATTTGTGAATCTGCCTCCTTTCACAACTTGAGCTTAGCAGGAACATAGTCTGGGAAAGAAAAATATAAATGCTTTCATATCATTTTGGTAAGATCTAATTTTGGTTTCTTAGAGTCAAGGTGTCAAAGTATCCAATATGCAGACAAACCCAATTTTGGCCAAAAATCAATAATTATTTTGGCTCTTTGTGACTGATGGGTTTTGCCGAGACTGATGCTCCAATCTGTGACTCCATGTCTAATGTTTTAGTTTTAAAATGCATCACTTTTGCTACAATTACTCCTGGGGTTTGTACTACTCTGGAGTTTTCGAGCTCCTAGAACAAAGAATTTTGGAAATGCTGGTGGCCCCGTTTTAGTTTGAAAACCCCGGAGCCGCATTTTAGTGTGGACGAGGGAAAACAGAGGCTTTTGGAAACGATAATGAATGCAGACACTCTCTTCCTGTTTGTCATCAGTCATGCCATATCCTTCCCTTATTCGTCATGCTCCTATCACGTGACACTTTTCCGGAAGTAAACATACAGCATCAGCCTCGACTACCAGTGGTAAGTGCAGCATGGATAACGAATTACAAGCGTTGCTGATCTTGTTGTCTTTGCTAGCATCTGTTGTGAAGTTAAATTCTCTGCAGGAGCCAAGGTATTATTCAAGTGATCTGCAACTAAGCAGTCGACAAGCTGCTTCCCGTTTCAAAATGCCCAGTGTAAGAGAATGGTCATGTGATATGCGTTTTCACGTGTGGATGGAGATTATTTCTAATACGGAGCTAAAAATGCTCATCTGGACGGAGACTGTTTTCACTTTAAAACACTGTTTTAAAACTAAAACATATAATATCGATGTAGCCTTTGACTAATATTTCATTACATACAGTGAAAAAGGGATCAAACAAAAGATTTTTTTTTAAATACTTGCGCTAAATTGAATCTGAACAAATACCTAATCTACTAGTTTAAATTCTATAGAGTGAATAATTCATGTAGTAGTAACATAATCCAATTACACTTTAAAATGTTGCAAGCTGCATTGGAAGGAATGACTGTAGTATTAAATTAAAATGATTCAATCATATATGGCACAATAGCACAGCAGGCAACGCTGCCGTCTCACAACGCCATGGTCCCGAGTTCGGGTGAGTGCACAACATCATGCTGATGTTGACATTCAATGAACTTACGGAAACACTGATATTGAAATACTTGAATTATGTTTGTGTATCCGTCACATTCTGACTGATGCTTGAAAATGTATTTCCTGAGAAGGGGAACGTGGGAGCAGGATGTGTGAGCTACTAAACGTACCAAAAGCAAATTGGAGAGAGAAAGTTGTCAGCAACTAATTCACACCATTTTAACTATGTTACTATATTCCATAGGATTGACATCTTGGTCAGTTATGGAACATTGGCACCCACTGAACTCACGTTCAGCTATAGACCGATGGTTGTCAAAGCAGCCTCTGTGAAGTACATTTAAGTACACAAACCACAACTCACCTTTATTATGACTCACCACACTTCACCATTATTACAAATCCCAAGTTATCATAGCTTGAAATATCAATTGGAATCTCATGACCGTATTAATAAAATAGGGTTCTATGGATGGAAAGTTAAGAAAAAAAAATAATAAAACCTCTCTGGCTCCAACAAATAGCCAAAATTCTATTGTAATACAGCCCAATTTGTTAATAGTTTGTCAGAAATCAGTACGGAGAGGTTTTATGTCTTCTTTATTTTTTTTAAAGTTAAATGGAACGATAAAAAAAATTGAGAACCTGTGAGATAGATCAGTCATGGCTGCTGTTTATTTTTTGGGAGAATCACCCCATTATATCTCTCACACAAGATGTAATACAAACCTTTAGTAACGCACCACAGGAGTATTCAAGACGAAGGTCTATGCATTAGTTATTAATACCCGGAATGATGAACACAGACATCCTATACAAAAAGGGACAGAGGCAGCTTCATTTTCTGATTCGGTTCTTTTGCCCTACAGTCTTTATACAGCTACTCAGCGGTTCTAGTCTATGGCATTGTTTGCTAGAGCAGCATCAAGGCAAAGGATGCAAACAGGCACAATAAGATCATAAAGGCTGGCTCACTTTTAGAGCTCAACCTTGAGATTCTGAAGACAGTAATGGAGAGAAGATTGCAGGCCAAGCTCTTAACCATCATGAGCAATTCTGCCTATCTGCTCCGTGAGACAATCGATGTCCAGTGAAGCATGCTCTGCACCAAACTGCTCCTGCAGAGAGCGTTCGCAGGTCTTTCGATCCTGAGGCTTTCTATCAGAATCTTCATCCATTTGCTAGATGACATGTTTGCACTGACACTTTATTCAGTTTTGTCATTTACTGCAAGGGTGCCACTGGAATATAGAGACATGACTATCATATGTGTACAGTATTGTATATGTAGAGATTTCATTTGCACTGGGTCATTCATTTAAAAGGTTTCTGAAACTGGATGGACCCTTTTTGCCTTTTTGCTTATCGAAGGCTTAGTGAAAGCTTACGTTTTTGAATATATGAAAACAGAGAAATGTTCTTTTCCGACACCAGCATTCCTCTGACAGAGGAACAAGTTTGATTACAGCTTAAACGTGGTGCAAACTATTATCTTATGATTACATCCTGCAAGGGATTAACAAAGCATTATAAAAATAAAAAAAAAGCACGCAATTGGAGCACTAAACCTATTTCAATGTAGGCGCAGCTCTGGATATTGGTTTGAATCTCAGCACCACCACTGGACCTTTTTCCAGAGCTCAGACAGAAACCATTTAAAGTGCTGTGGATGTGCGCATGCTCAGGGGTGAACAAATCAGAACTTCCTTAGCTAGCTTACCAGGCAAGTCAAAGCTCCAGTGTACTGCTCAATCGCATGCTAAACCTGTCTAATTTTCCATAAGCAAAACACTACAACTAGCGTAACTGATCGGCAATTAAATATATGCGTCAATACAGATGGTGGAAAATAAGCAAGTGTTCAAGGGGCCGGCTCACCCTTCCCATAATGTGATGCATTGTTTTTGTTTTGAGAGCATGGGACTGCTACATGCTAGCTCTCTGTGCAGCAAAACCTCCACAAATTCACTGTTAGTGATCCCTTCAAATGCCATCTTGAACTATTTCTTCATTCACCAGTCATATGTGGAAGCTTTGAACAAAATATGCCTCATCTTTTCTTTCCTTTGCAGCCGTCTGAGAGATGGCTGACTTGGGTCCATTGCATACAGAATAACTATATGAAAACGGAATAGATTGGAGAAAGGGATTTAACAGATACTTTGACAAAATAGCTTCAATTTCACGTTACAATTTAAGATCTATGGCCTAGTTGATTCAGGACTTTTGAAAATGGCGACTCATTACTTGGCACAGAGGATTCTGGGAAGGATGAACCAGCCCCTTTAAATACATGGCAAGGGTGACTTTATGTAGTCATCTTTATCCTCTCCTGATGATCCTCTCTCTGCTGACAAAACATCATGTTTACACCCTCTCTGCTTTCTGGCCATCATTTCAGCTGTGATCTGTGGTGTTCTCCTTCTCCATCAGTCTGACTATCATCTTCGTTTTCACCTGAAGTCTTTAAATGCCAGGTGAACTATTTACTCTACTTACGTTACAGTTTTCTGTACTGCATTGTGTTTTGCTCAGTTTTGTCACTGTTTTTACATCCTGATTCTGGAAATATTGTCTAGCACCTGTTCAGGCTAATTAATACGCCTAGTAAAAATAGTTCCTACCGACAGCGACACCACATCCTGGCTCCAGATATGTAGTGCAGCAGGTGACAGGATTTGAAAAATGAGCACATGCCACGGCATCGAGAGGCATTTGTGTCAAAAACAACAGCATCAATTTAAAGTTTTTCTTGAAATTCAAACTCTCCAAAAATTCAAAAGGGAGTAGAGCATTTTTCTGTCTATTGTTGTTGGACAAATGAAGTTAAGATACACACAGAGGTGATATCACCAGCTGGGCAACTGTGAATGACAAAACTGACAGCCAGGATATATAATCCGCTCGTCCTGGGCTCCTGGGGAAGCCATTTGTCCTTCCATGACACTACATTGAGATCTTGTTTCACTGCAGTTTTTTTGCTACACAAACATGTGCTCATAATACTAAGGAAAAAGAATAAAAACCCTGGTCTCATTAATGTACACTGGGAATACCATGTAGCGACATGTAAGGGTTTAAGCTACAACAAGCCACTACAAATATAAAATCTTCAGGTCATGTCTGCACACACAACCCCAGGTGTGGTGAAATTATATGACACTTTGTTTAAAGACCTTGACCACTGCGAACAAATCTGCACTACTGTTTTGGAGCTTGAAAGCCCACTAAGCATATGGGTTCTCCAGAATCTGACGGTAATAACTAGCCATAAAAAGAACAGCAGGTACAGACTCCATCAGACCCCAGAGCTCCTGCCACCCCCCCATGGGAGGTGGAGGCCCGGAAACTTCCGCCATGCTGTGACAATGAGCTGCTTCGACAGACGGAGCAGGAATTTACGACGTGGGTGGAGCTTTCAAGCGCAAAATGCACAGATGGTCCTCTAATAGTGCCATGGTACTAAAACTCCCATAATGCATTGCTCAGCTCTAAACAACGTAGAAGGATGCAAAAATGGTCCTTTTAACTAAAACAGTAGCAATGATCATCAACAACACATGGAAAAGCTTAGTAACTTAGTCCTTATCAGGTGTTAGCTTTCACATATATAGTTAATCAATCTGGCTTCACAGCATCACGATATAACGTTTTTAAAGCTTTATGAATAAAGATCAACCCTATAAAAATGCTATCCTTTTTTTTCTAAAGTAAAATATACACAGTCTACATAGTGTTATCAGATTATGTGCCGTCTTTGAAAATGAGTCTCAGTGATCTCTGGGGAAAACAGCATGCCTTCAGATGCATTCTGGGTACTGTAACCCAACTGGATTTTTTTCCCTGCATCAATTCTACAACTCAAGCCATGAATTTCTCGCCTGTTTTAACTTTCTCTCATTGACATGCTTTTAATTAAAACCAATTTATTTTCTACCATCTTGGTGGTGAATGACTGAACACTTTTCTGGCCACAAGCTTCAGAATGTTGAAGGCTGCGATCTGATTGGTTCTCCCTACTGCTTACCACCGGGAAAACAAACCTCTATCATGGTGACACAATAGGGTTTTTCAGAGAAAGACATATACTAGATACATAAAATAATTATGTGAAGCAGACCAATGAGTAAACAAGATAATCTTGCATGTTTAACAATGAGCTGCACAAAAAAGGTCTATAGCTGGTCATCAGATATGCCTGTCAAATTGTGTCCTGTGAGGACAGATGGCGTAGGTATAGGATGCTGACTTGCAGAAAAAAAAATCTGAAAAATTTTGTATATTGTTCTGTATAGATGAAAAACAGGTCACGTAATGTGACCAAAATGTAGCAAATAAATTTTTAAGGATTTTATGCGCTACAGTATGGAAGTGCAAGTGCACAGTCAATGATTCGATCTTTTAGATGGGAAGTACTTGGACTAGCACTTTATTTATTCATCATTTAAAAAAAAAAAAAAAAAAAAAAAAATATATAAATATATATATATATATATATCAACTTTGTGTATTCTTAGCCCAGGTCCTAGTAAACCAGTATCACAATAGATTAACTGATAGAGACCTCTGTACGTCTGTAAGTCGCTGTGGATAAGGGCGTCTGCCAAATGCCGTAAATGTTAGATCTTTAATCTAATAGTATTCCTTTGAGCTGATAAAATAATGCAACGCTAATTAAGATGGTGGCAGAGACTCATCCAAGAGCAAAGGTAAGGCCAAAGAACTACACCTACACATATTGGTTTATAAAAGAAAGACGAGTGAAATGCAGGGAAGCGGAATCCTAACGTCTCATACTGGAGTGAAAAGACAACAAATAATTCAATAATGTTAACCCGAAAAACCCAAATTTGAGAAAGCTGTGTTCTTTTTTTTTTTAAATTAAAGCTGCAGTTAGATTCAAGTCGACAGTTTTTACACTTGTTTATGTCATAATCAAAGAACAGCGACGTGGCATCTGAGACACCTCATGACACCCTGACGAAAGACAAAAAATATTGTGTAGTCTGATCCCGGTATTTGATACACCTGAAATGGACTGGCATATTCTCACCTTGTCCCAGATGTTCCCTGAATAGGCTCTGGAGCCAAAACAATCCTGAACAGGATGAAGTTCTTATTGGAGGATTAATAATTGAACTTAGACAACAGTTAATCTTTATCTATACTAATAAAACATCATTTAATAAGATTAACTGGTTATGCTTCACCAACCTTTGGATGACCTTGGTCAGTTTTTAATAACCTTGACATTACTCTTTGACAAAAACTAGACGCATGTCATGCAAAAGATTTTTTGGTCAGATAAGACTTCCATTATATATTAGGTATGTGATTTGTATCCACCGTCTTGGTTCCACTAACCGTGATTAGGATTTTCTCTTGTAGCTTGGGGTGTTTCCTGAAAAGTCAGAACTATTGGCTTGTTTTGCCAAATTCCAAAGATTCTGATTGATGGCACCACCAAGTGTTTAGTTCTGTATTCAACCTCCGTGACTGCGAGCTCGTCAAAGTTTATGGTCCTTAAATCATCATTGTTTTTGCTGAATGTGAATCTTTAAACCATAACAGACTTTTAACTTATACGTTTAACTACAAGTGAGCGAAATTTCAATGAATGTGAATGACAAGCACAGGAATTATGTCGCACACAAAATTTCTTTCCATTGTCCTAGAATGGAAAAAAAGACGTTCGTCTAATGTAAGACAGACACTTCCTTACATAAGATGGCTTATGAGGCTCATTAACATAATTAGTGGTTAATTAATTATTTTATTATGACACATCTGACTTTTTTAGAATAAGAATATGTGGAGGATGAGGCAAAAAAAGGTTTCTCCTAAAATTTAAATATTAGTATATAAAAAATTTTAATTATGACATTTTTTTTTTGTTTTATGCTGCAGGTCACAGCATTTGTTTTGATTTCAATGGGAAACAAACGGCAAAATAATGCAAATTTCCTCCTCTAACCTTGATCTTGGTATCATTTTAAAGTTTTTTTTTAAAAAACTCTTTCTATCTGTACTATTTATTTTAGCATTTGCTGGAAATGTTGCTACATTTACTGTATTAGAATTAGGTTTATAACCTTCATATAACCTTCATATAAACTCAAGTTTTCCGCCCAGTATTATGCAATAATCTTTCTACACAATAAAACGCAGTGTGCAATGCTTTTACTAAAGTTAAAGTATTGAGAAAGCACTTACTTTGGAAAAAAAAAGGGGGAAGTGTTATTAAAAAAATTAAATAAAAAGACTAAGCAGGATATTAATAAATACATTTTCAACGTATTAACATATAAACGTCAGAAGGAAATGACACTAATACTTTGCATTATATATTTTTAAATGTTTCAAGTATTGCTGGTTAAATTAGAAAATATGTTTTAATTTTAAAAGCAGTGTAATGAGATGTTTTTTTTTGTTTGCCACCTGAATAATTTACCTGCCACGACCATTGACTCCTCTCTGCCTTTAAGAGCTTCGTCTTTTGTGGGTAAAACCGACTTGCTTCCCATGCTTAAGTTCGCTAACGAGACCCTGAGATTAAAAACGGAAAAAAAAGACTTGAATGCACTTTTACCGGCATAAACAAACATGACTTCCGGGTTTATCTACCCGAGCCTGCGTCTGCGTCCCAAATTACGTCAGAGTGCCTGCGCGAGCGCACTCTATCAGCCGTAAGATACTTGTGCACGCGCCCTATCTAGTGCACTCTGTGTCTAATTTCGGATATCTTTCGAGCTCTACTTCAAAATGTTCTGACGCGAGGCATTATGGGAAGAGTGAAGGGATAAAGATGAATATTCATAGCGTTGAGAGAGACGCAGCGAGCTGCATATTAAACAGGCAGAGGTTAATGCGACTTTGACACAAAAAGCCTCCCGTGCAGTATGCGCAGCTATGAAATTAAATTAAAATAAATAGCCACATTAAGAAAGCCGTTCAGAATGCAAATTAACTTGCAGACCACCACCCCCCCTCTAAAAAAATAAAAATAAAAAACCAGCCTGAATTATGCTATAAGGTGCAGACATTGACAATTTGCATGCAGAGGCAATTAATCATTATTATTCATCTCCATGTAAATATTTGCATTCATTTCCTAATTTGTATCAGGATGCAGTCGAGGAACTGTATGGTATGCACTATGCACAATAACACCTCCAATCAAACAGGCTAGAAAATTTCAGTAAAAGCAAATAGAGTGCAGAATTTGGTGCAGCACTTACTACAGCTCTGCTAAAGCACTTAATAGCCTATATATGCACAAGTGTGTGAATTAATTCTAATTACAATATTAGAATATTCATCAAATCGTCAAGAGGCTAAATGAGCTTTCAGGCCTCTGCAGGCGCCGGAGTCACGCTTACATCTTGGTGTGAAGGCCTATATGTTGTAATTTTGGTGTTATTAAGCTGTAAAGTATTACCGGAGAGCACTATAGCGGTTTATGAAGTGATTTAGGTTTTTAAAATGTCACAGCTTTGAATTTTAAATGTACTACATTATCCTGAGTGTGTGATGCTTTGAGATACAAGCTAGGATTATGAAGATGTTGAGTAGAAGTGTATTATGGACTTCTTGATAAGCCAGGATGCCGTGTTTCGGCAAGATCTCCCGCTCAGCTACATGTCCAAAAGCACACAGAAAGATGAGAGCTAGCCCAGCTCTGATGAAAAAGACAGGTTTTGCTTCTTTTCCCCCAATTTTTTTTTTTTTTTTTTTTTTTTTTTGGGAAACGTTCACCGTGGTGTGCACGCATTTCTGATTTGCGGTATATTCAAAACACTTAAAAAAATACCTGGTACAGCTATTATCCACTCCATAATCCTCTTTTCCCTCTCTGAATCTTTGCAATATATCTGACAGTAGAAATCATAGAAACAATGTCTGCACATACAGTTTCCCTTTGTGTGCTTTAGCTCATGCCTGCAGTAATGGATTAGACTTAATTCCACCCATGGACTTCCTTTATCCTCTGACAACCTTGTTCCAAAATTAGCCAGATTTGTCATAAAATCAGTGGCTCTGGCAACCTTGTTGATAACTACCCATTATATATTTACACTGTATTCACAGTATTATAAGGGTTAAGAGGCAAAATTGCCAAAAAAATGTAGCAGAAATGCATAAATGGAACTTTTCCTGTGATTTTTTTAAACATTTAATGTTATTATTGTAATGTCTCCCTTTAACCTGAACTCTAGAACATTATTTCTCCCATAATGGGTCATTTCCTTCTTTAAATCTTTTATGAAACAGCAGAAAAGTAAGAGTGGACTTATACCATACATTATTTATGCACATTAATTATTTTCTGTAAAAATGAATAGCCTTCAGACTCAAAAAAAGACACATCTCGTCTTTGACCTATATTAAAATGCCTGCAGTAAAATGCAGACCTATATTCAAAAGCAGAAAATGTCATGACTATGGCAAACTCCAATAATGATTTATAAAAATGCACTGATTATACTGTAGCTTTAAAGTAAAAGTAACGGAATGAAATTTTATGTTGTTATTTTTCTTTCTTTCTTTTTTACAATAGCCTTTACAGTCTTACACACATTTCTGATTAGGGTGACAAAAAGGAGGCAGTGGACTGTTTGGTGTTTTAGCGTAATTGTCACAGTGGTGGTCTCACTTGAGTGAGAACTTTAATTAAAATTATAAATCATGCGCCATTCCTATACAACCCTCTTTCCTTCTGTCTCACTCATTTTGTCTCTTTCTCTCACCCACTGATCCAAAGCCTCCAAAACCATCAACAAATGTGTTTATAGAGCATCTCCCCATGGTCAAATTCATATTTTCTGGTAACACTTTTCAGTAGCCTGACTAGGACTAGACAGGCTAAAAGAAGATGCTGTGTCTTTGTCTGATAACATAAATGTAAAATAAGAATGTAAAACAATTATTTAAAACAACTAATTTTATTTATTATACAACACATTGCACATTTTATTCATTTACAGTTACATTTTATGTCCACCAAACAAGTTAGTTCATGTCATCAGAATATTATAGCGGTATTACAGAACATCATAGATGTATTATACATTACTATAGAAATCTTACTATAGTTCTGTTTCTTAAGTGTATAGTGGTTATAGTACAGTCTTATAGTACCTTTATTTTACATATATGTGTGTCATACTCTATCAATAGTAGTCTCAAATGTAATTTTATGATATTGGGTATAGTTATACTATAGTAATACATCCATGTAATACAGAAAAACTGTAAAAACAGAAAAAGACAAATATAGCATGCAATAAATTATATTTACATATATATATATTATATTTATATTTATAACTACAGAATACTGTAAGAATCCTTTAGGATCATAGCCTCTATATAATTATATACTACTGTAGGAATCCTATAATATTTACCTATGATATTCTTTAGTTGGTCTAAAGTATATTGTCCCAAATTACTATACCTTTCCTATAGGAGTATTATAATGTATTTGTAGTATTACTACAAGATTGTGTAGTGAATCTGATAATGTCACTAAAGGCTTTTTTGAACAGGATTATAGCAGCTATAAACAGTCATTCTCACCTGTTTCTCTCTTGGAGAGTTTATAAAACAAACAAACAAACAAACAAACAAAAAATAAGAAATGACTAATTGCAAACTCCTGTAATGAAAACTTTCCCTTGATAGAAAGCTGACTGCTACAAAGTCTTTTCTTAAACAGACGTTGCATAAATGTCTCCTTAGAGAAATCTTCCCCAACATCAATGATTAGACATTTTTCTTTGTTAAACAGCCATACATTTTTATTCCATGATTATTAGGCTTCAATTATATGGCGCGTCCATCATACTTCAGGTCTTTGCATAAGCTGTTACTATAGAAACAACATATTAGAAGAGACACCATGCAGACTGTCAGAGTCATGCTGTTACAGGAAATTAATCAACTCCTACTGGCAATAGATTTGAGAATGCAGTATGTATGTATATATATATATATATATATATATATATATATATATATATATAGGTGTGTGTGTGTATAATGTGGACCATGACTTTGTTATAATGGCACAGATTTATAAGCGGACCATAAAAGTGAGATCCCGATCGTGTAGAGCACTCACCCAAGTCCTGCACCCAGTTTAGCTCATTAACTTGTTAGCTCGTTAGCAGGGAGCTTGTTAGGTTGAGAGGCTGGAACCTCGGCTTTATAGCCCACTATTTGTCCCATTTGTATCTCCGGTTTGAAAGCTCTCATCCCAAAGAGATCTGGGTAAGCCACGCTTAGCCTACATACACTGGACAGATTATCATTACCCGTAATCCCATGTTGCTGCACCTTCTTCTTCTTCTTCTTCTCTCTCTAGCTCCCTAGATATATATGTCCTCCTGTCTTTTTTACCTCCTTTTCTCTGTCTTCTTGAAATGACCTCAAGGATTTGTTCTAATGATTTTATATAAAATACTCACTTACCTTTCTTGACAATAGCTGTGTACTTTACAATTTTTTACTCTTAAATTCTTCTGGTTCCCTCTACTCCATCCTCACACACACACACACACACACACACACACACACACACACACAACACACACACACAACACACACACCCTTCCCCCACTGTCTCTTCTTGTCCTCATGGCCACCTGGAATGGTTTCCCCCTCTCCTCTCTCCTCTCCCCTCCTCTTTGCAGATCCAGGTTGGGACACTTGCCTGGGGATTACGGTAAATCTGTGCCGGGGCTCTTCCTCTCCTCATCATCATCCTTGGTGATGGAAAGAGGCTTTAACTAAAACCTGTTTAGGGTAGGCTCTTCCGCAGCCCGAGTTAGACGTACAGATGCTCCTCGCCTTTACAGCCGCAAAGTGCAATAGAAGACGAATTTAATAAATGAATGAATGAATGAATAGGAAGAGAAGGAAAGAAAAG
>JAQQZX010000005.1:2533143-2547557 GCA_030068355.1 Notoglanidium maculatum | reverse complement strand
TCCTCCCACAGTCCAAAGACATGCAGATTAGGTCAACTGGCTACTCTAAATTGCCCATAGGTGTGAATGCGTGCGTGCGTGTGTGGCTGTTTGTCAGTGTTGGCCCTGTGGTGGACTGGCGACCTGCCCAGGGTGTACCTCTCCTCTCGCCCGAAGTCAACTGAGATTGGCTCCAGCTTCCCTGCGACCCAGATGGATAAAGCGGTATAGATAATGGATGGATGGATGGATGTCAGTACCTTCTAACATTCTGTACGATTTCCTCCAAAGGACAGATGACATTGCATGTTCCGGTTTCTTTGTAGCTTGTCATGTTGTGTGTTTTGTCTTATTAACCTCAGTGATAAAAATAAAGGTTGGTTGTTTATAACATAAGTGATATGACAGGAACGAATTGGCTTCATGGACAATCCACAACATTAAGCTTAACTGAGAAACAGACAAAAATGTGATGTCATTCATTAATAATTTAAAAACTGTTATTGTTGCCAAATTGTCATGTTATAAAGGGAAAAACGTCTAAGACATGCCTTTAGGGGAAATTATTCAGCTTTGTGATGGTAACATTAACTAAATTTTACATTGTTCTGTATCACACCATCCCCTCGTTGATAATTTTCCTATAAGTTTTAAACCTTACCTGAATAATTCAGACACAAGTCTTAAATAAAAAAAATATCTTCACCAGATGTTCGTTGTAAGAGTTTTCAGTAAACTCTGACTGATTGCCTGACACAGACTTTTGCTCTATTTCATTCTGGTTTCTCTTAACCACCATGACATGCAGAGAGTATATAATGGAGAACATGTACAAACCAGTGCAAGCAAGTGTTTGAGCTCATTGTCGCAAAGCATCCATGGAGACCTGTGTCTTCCTGTATCCTTATTGTCTTGTCTTTTGTGCTCCTATCTGCTTTGCACTCCAGGGCTGCAGCCTCATAAGAAAGGAAAGGAGCTCTACTGGTTTTAACGACCATCTTGATTATCAACTCGTCCAATTAAAGCTCTGGAGAGCTGAAGACCGACTCATTGTAACCGAGCTCCTCTCTACCAGACCCCCTCGGCCTTGCCAGGTTTATCTGTGCACCATGGAGATAAAAAGAGGATGGAGAGAGAAGAGCAGAAAAATGAGAGGGGTCCAGCTCTGTGCATCTGTCTTTCCTGCTAATCCTTCCATTCTCTCTCATTTTTTTTTTAATCTCTCCTGTGTTTTTTTTGTGTGGTGTAACAAAAAGCCAATCCCGCTGCCAGGACAGTCACTTGACTTGAGAGACTTGAGTGAACAATAGAGATCCAGGATGGAAAGAAAGAAATGACAAACAATGACAAAGAATTAACAAGCATGAAATAAATGAAGGCAATAGCAAGTTATTCATGAAATGTACTACAGGTCTGTGATGGGATTTTCATATTTATCACACTTTGTATTAATTGTTATATGTGGCATATGGAGAAAATAGATGTGGCCAAAAGGATGTTTATGGTTGTATGTTTTTCTTATTAATTAAGTATACTCTTTTGTTTTAAATTGACTAAATTTGACTACATTTGAAGGCCAGTGATTTGTGGAAGTAGCTTCAGTTGGGAAATTATGTACGTTGTATATACAATTTGAATGTATTCATGTTTGTATGTATTTTTCATTACTACAAAAAACCTGTCCATGAATTCACATATTTTATTTAATTTGTATGTGATAGCAAGTGATTTGTAATTTGTCATGAACACAATATAAATTTTTGTAGATCTTGTAGATAATTACGACAACAGGAAAAAAGATATAAGCAAAGGCAAGATAGTTAAGCACACTTAATATCTCATTTAACATTCATAACACAAGTCTTTTATGATAGTATTTTTTTTTTCTAAATTCATCCTGAATGCTACACAGACAGTTGTTTTAAGCAACAACTTTCTTAAGTCCTACATGATTTTTTAAGCTATAACATTAATTACGACATTAGTTTACTGGGGAAAAAAACTTAAAGTTCCTTATTCACTATTTCGCTGTCTTGTGATCTCAGGAAAGGATGTGTTATCTTAGAGGATAAACTAACAAGTAAAAAAAAGAAAACAAATTAAAATGAATTTGTCATGAAAAAAAGAAAAAATGAAATATGTGAATCACTAAAAGTTTTTAAGGTTACTATGTTTAAAATAAGATCTTTGTTCTTTGAACATTGCTGAAGTTGGAAAATGAATATCTGTATTGTATTTTGCTTCTATTTATTAAAAATTCACATAAATAAAGTCTTTTTCATTCTGCTGTAAATAGAATAAATGATAATTTTCTCAGATAAACTGGGATTAACGTAACAAGTGCTTTAACATGTTGTAAATCAAACACGAACGAATGCATCGGGTTGCCAAATTTTAGAGTGTGCGAATGAATGCCAGTGAAGCATTGGCATGTAGTGAGAAGCTGTCACTGCTGTTGAGCAAGATGGTATGTGTGTGTGTGTGTGTGTGTACTTTATTGGCTCTACAGGGACATGCTTGACCTGGATGATGGTGGTTCAGAAAGCTGTACATTTTATGCACTTATTTAATTTAGCCACGTGTAGAGCAACCTAATCTTAATGTATATAGTGGTTTATTTATATTATTTATATTTATATTTAGTATAGAGCATATGATGATAGAAGGGAAATTATATATATAATCTCACTAGCGGGTATAACCCAGGAGAGGATGGATTTCCTTTTGAGTCTCACAAGGTTTCTTTTTCTCGTTGACTCAGTGAGCTTTTTTCCTTTTTACTGTCGTCTCTGGCTTGCTCATTAGGGATAAATTTAAATTTAGATTTTATATCTGGTTTTCTGTACAGCTGCTTTGGGACAATGTCCATTGTTAAAATTTCTATATAAATAAAATTGAATTGAATTAATGAACTTAGGAATAAGTTTATGAAGAGACAACTCCTGGATCCTGAACAAATGACTGAGAGTAATATTACTATATTATTATAGAAATAGGTTGCCAGTTCCACCATTTTCATCAGATGCTGAGAAATTAGTAAATAAATAATACCAAAAAAACTAACCACACACACACACACACACACACACACACACACACACACACACACACACACAGTAAGCTGATAGATAATGATAATCATGCATAGAGGAAATTCATATTAGTAGTTCCATAATTTTGTCTTGACAGAAATGTAGTATAACAATTACATAGAAAAACTGCTGTTTAAAGTGAAAACTGTTCTTTTAAGCTGGACTGGATAGAGTTTATGGGGGAGCACTGCCCTCTATTGGTATATTACTTATTGCTTCCTCATTGCAGATACAGTAGCATTACCCAACTCAAATTCAAAATCAAATTCAAATTCAAATTTTATTTGTCACATACACAATCATACATAGTACGACATGCAGTGAAATACTTTGCGCAATGCTCCGAAGTAGTAAGATAGATTAAAAAAAAAGAAATAGGAAATAGGTAAAAATTTATAAAAAGATACAATAGTAATAAAAAAGGAATAAATAAAAATAGGGAAAATACACTCCACTCCAGAATGTATACAGTACATACAGAATATATATTATATTGCACTATAGTTATGTATTGCACTATATATTGCACTATTTATATTACACTGTATGGAAAAATGAAATTTAAAAATGCAAAAATTAATTAAAAGAGGTAGAATACACTCCGGATTGTATATAGAATATATAGAATATAGTGATGGAGTTTCTTTACTCTTTGTGGATTCACACTTTTTCTTCTCAGCAGTACAGAAAAACTATTAGGTGGTGTAGGCTAGTCGCTGTTGTTGAGGTGTGATTTTAACCATTTCTATAAGTAGGTGTACAGCATTGGCCGAAACTTTTTTATAAAGCTAGACTTGTGTTACCACAGTGGCCTGTTGGTGTCTCTCATGTTCTATAATCCAACAAGAAAAAAGAAAGAAAACAGGTTGAACTTGCCTTCAAAGACTCACTTCCTGCACACCATTCGTTAAAATTAGTAACACGTTTTATCTTTTTTACAGCTACATATTACAGTTTCAGTTTTGGTTTTAATAGACATATAGCTCAAACAATATATATATTTGGAAAAAAAAATTCAAATTTATTTAAAGCCTCAAGGGTGAAGTGGATAGTATTACCACCTCACAGCTACAGGTTATTGTCTGTGTGGCGTCTAACATGTCCCAGTATTAACAGGGGTTTCCTCTGGGCTCTCTAGTTTTCTCCTATCCTATCCAGGGTGAATTATCTCTCTTTGTGCGCAATGTTACCAAGAAAAACTCTGGACTCCTTGACCCTGACCAGGATAAAGGGGTTATTGAAGATAAACAAACAAATGAATAAAAACCATAATATTCTACACTGACAATACCAAATGTACATCAGTATTGTTATGTAATAAGTAACTAACTCAGGAAATAGTTGTTCTTATTCACTACAGCAATTTACTGCTAAAGAAACTAAAGTTTCTCATATTTCTTCATACTATCTCATTTGCTTTCAGCAGCCCTTAAAATTTAGTGAAACCTTTATTTTTATTACTATTTTTAAAATGATATTTAGTTATATATAAGAGTTTAACAGTCACATTAAAACTAACCAAAGACCATGGGTGAGTTATAATTATAAAGATATTACTAACATACTGTAATCATGATTTACTGTCATTTCATTTCATTTATTTACTGTTCACTAGTTCCTCATAATTCAGCTGTAAGATTATCCTATACACATGACTGCTGACTCAGTGTTTTCCACACATTACCACAACCACATGTCAGGGTAACAGCACAAGCAGCAAGATGGCAACAGGAAATCTATCTCTGTGTGAAATCTATCTATCCATGTGCATATCTCTGGGCTTTAATTGAGCAAACAAAGGTGCATGTGCTCGATCACCTGATATAACTGAACACAGTACAGACTATAAAAAGCTGAAGTCCAAAAAGTGTCAGTCTTTTATTTACTGCCATAAAAACCATAGTGTATGACATAGTATAAGACTAGAGGTCACAATGCCTGTTCCTTGTTGAGCTACAGTAGCAGGATGAAGCCATATGTGAAGAGTGGTTTCCTGTGTGATGTGGGGGTCTCTCCCCCTCTTGGTCTAAGAATCTGAGAGTAGTTTCGGTCACATGCACTCAGACTTGTGTTATTGTTTTGGAGAAGTCCAAGTATTATCCTAAATGTTTGTGGCTTAAAAATGGAAATTCTGATAGAAGTTCAGAAGTAGGATTGTCACCTTCTGTGTGGAGAAATAAGGGATGCCCCGAAGCAATAACCCAAATGATTTAATGATTTTCAACATGCCTTCTTCAGCAAGTTAAAAATAAATTTAGAGTTGTATATGTAATACAAATAGGTTTGACACAACTCCTACATCAGAAACTTAACACTCTGTCCAACTCAGACAAATGGAAACCATGAGTAACTACAAGCATTCTGAAAGCAATAACTCTCTATTTAGTCTATGTGTACTTCTTGTCACTAATTGCTGCGTTAAGCAGTGGTTTGTCTTTCATAATATCTGTGTAGCAGTTGGCAAAAGACAGGTCAAAGGTCATTGAGATCAGGAGCTCACTCCTTATGAGCGCCACCGAGCACCGGTTCTGAACATCACTCCACTTGCCATCCTGGAGAAGATTCTCTTCACATACCCTACTGAAGATGTACTGCTCAAAATGGAACAAAATGGAGGAGATGACTAACTGCATATTTGGTGGATCAGATGCTTGGAATACAGCCATCCACCTTACAGTCACGTCTGTGCACTTCCATTGACCATTGTCCTGAAACTTCTCCAGGAGACAGTTGGCTGTAATTCCCTCATCCTACAGTTGATCCATGTTCAGTCTGCTGGTGAGATTGAGGTTTTCACAGGTCTTTTCAATGTCACTGAAGATAATCTTGCCATCTGGGCTGAAGACAAGTAAAGCCAGTTGCTGTTGGAAAATGTCAAACCATTTTTTTATGTACCTAATGGCTGTTTCAGTGAATGCAGTGAATTCTTCCATTGGCTTGTCTGCTTCAGCAAGAGATAGACTCTGCAGCTTCACTTTTGTCAGGTATCTATAGAACTGGTCTTCTCGCCTCTGTGTCAGGTTATCTCTAAAGGAATGGATAATGGAATATAGCTCTACACAGGTGGTACCATTGGCCTCGAGCCTGTGTACTGGGTACAGTACTGCTACCTTAACTTGAGTGAAGAATTTGAAGCTGAAAAGTAGTAGCTTTTACCACCTATGAATAGCAGAGACATTATGTATGTGAAACAGATATTCTGTCTCTTTGACAGAAAGAAAGGCATAAGGGTGACTTGTGGGGAAACAAACAGGATGTTTGACGTAGTTAACAACCCTTTCCAAGAAACCGAAAGAAAAGACATAGGTGTCTTACCGGTTTTAAACAGCCTACTGAAACCATCAAAACAATGTGAGAGTATAGGTTTATTCATGTTTTTTCCCTTAAGTAAAGGATTTAGTAGGTGTTAATATTTGAAATTGAGAAATTATGAAATGAATATCAGCCAGGATTCCCTTTCAATAAAACATTATTATACTATTAGGATGGCACATCACGAAAATATGTACCATCATATTTAACTGTCCATGCTTAGAATCCAAAACAGCTACACTGCATTAAAATTGACCTTTAAATTACACCCATTTAATTCACAAAACTACCACTTACACTTATCACTTATCCTTATTAGATATATACTAACAACTTTAGTCACCACTGTAATGTCATTAAAAAAAACAAAAAAAATCTATACACTATTGAACAACTTCTTGCATTAATATGTATTTTAAAGCTATATTATAGATATATAAAAGCCCAGGCCTCTGGTAGAGGACCCACCTGAGGTTGAGGAAGACACATACCACCATACCACACCCCAAGTAGAGGAGGTGAGAGGAGGATTTATGTAAGGACAAAGGCAGCTAATCCTTTTATATCCTTTTATAATTTTTACTATACCATGCATACTGTAAGCTTGATCCCAAAATGTAGGGCCAAGAGTCTCACATATTCAGTGTTCTTATACCAAAACTGTAACTTTTGTTGCCCTAGACATACGTATGTGTGTGTGTGTGTGTGTGTGTGTGTGTGTGTGTGTGTGTGTGTGTGTGTGTGTGTGTGTTTATGATGAGAGGCTCTTAAACCACTGCTGATTTGCATAAAACAGATAATGATGTGGTTTTTCTGTGTGATTCTATAGTGGTATGTGCCCCCACCCCCCCTCTCGCTCTCTCTATAGGTTCAAGACTGTGGACTGAAGCATACTTTACTCCATTATATAGTGGAAAGCTGGCGCAGATAAACTGAAACAGGCTTGTTTCTTTAAATGCATGCAAACAAATTTGGCTTCCCTATATCCATATACAGGTTCATTACATTTCTATATTTTTGTTTGAAAAAAAAGAAAGAAATAAAAATGATTCATTCATTGGACATATTTGTAAAAAAAAAAAGAAAAAAAAAGAAAAGTTAAATAAATAAAAAATTGTGCCAGATAAGTAAAAAAAACTGGAAGCATTTTTCTAATACTATTTTTCCTTACATGTGCAGTTGTGTACACTAATCTCCACATTACAATTGCAATAAAGCTACTTCAGATTTGTCTCAGAGTGTTGAGATTAGTGGGAGGTGGCAGCATTGAGGCAGAAAATAATTGCACCTACTGATATATGAATAAGGGTTAATAGTAACTGATGCATAAGTCACAAATCACAGAATTATAGTTTTTAAATATGGTTAAACCAGAGTAACCATATACAATAGTAATCGACGTCCAATGAACATTGTAATTGCTTGATATTTTCCAATCCTCCATCAAAGTTATATCAAACAGTAAGGAATGAATGACGTTGGTTTCATTATATTTTTCATTCGAAGTTTTTTGAGTGGTGTTAAAATTGTTTCGGCATGTACAGTTTTAAAACATGACTTTTTTTGGTTTCAGTGTAAATGTACCACACTCAGTGACAATGTGGGTAAACTGGGAATTAATCAAAGAAGCATAAACTTGCATGATGGTATGTGGGAAACTATGAAGTCTGCAATTTACATCATCGTTGAGTAAAACAAACAAACAAAAAAAGGATAATAGTACTGGTTTTCCCATAAAATAGTTTAATCGCACACATATGCAAACATGTCTACATAGCAAATGGAAATATTCATGATTCATTTCATTGTTCTGTCTATTCAACTATGATGAGTCAACCATTTTTGTTTTATTGTCCAGGAATTTTGTAAGACAGGCGTTGTGTCACTGCACTGTGAAGAAAATGAGCAGATGACCACATGACTCCTCACTCACAGAAATGAAAACAAATAACTCCCCTTTGACAAGTTATGGGAACACAAAGATGTGTGTCCAAAGTAATCTAACATTTCATATCTCCTATTTTTTTATTTCTGCTTTTGATATCATTTTATATAGCATACTGTTTAGTATTTTAAGATAAAGTGCTTACTTTTTATGCTCAATGTGTTCAACCCACACAGTTACTACACATGGTATGTAAACCTGCTAATCTGGGTCATATTTATCAAAACCTATGAAAACAATGTTGCTGAATCATCCTCTGGTTGTTTCATGGTGACCCACTCAGTTGCAAGTTTCTTATTGACTTTATTTATCAATAAAATAAAATAATAATAATCAAATATCAATAATCTTATTGATATTTAATAAACAGGCATCTACTTGAACCCGGCATCATGAGACGTATAACTGCCATAACCACATCATGTGACATAGCAGATGCCAGTTTGTTTCCTGTTGTACAGCAGGGTCATAACAACATTGCAGGTGATAGCTATTATAGCTGCCATAAACACTTCATGCCAAATATGCTAGTTCAGATGTTCTCAGATATTTTGCAGAACCATATTTAAAAACAAAACTCACTCCTCACATTTCTTTATATGTTTAATGAACATATTCAGGATATTGAAACTATGTAACTATTAGTGTTATTAATTATATGCACAATACAAGTAATACAAGTAACAAGGATGAAAGTAACTAGTCCAAAAGGGTAATGACTTAAAAAACCTAATAAATATAATAACTTTGGGTAGTAGGTTGTGAGTTCCACAAATAGAATAAATTTAAACCTCATGGATCAGTGGGAATTTGAGGACCCCTCTTGGAGAACCATGAAATACATATTAAGAAAGAAAATCATTTTACACTTACTGTAAAGTTCAGGCAAGGGCATCATTTGAAGGAGCAATGACTCTACACTTACAGTCACATGAGCAGGTTTCATGCTTTTTAGTGCCATTGTTTTTGCCTTCTGTATTCAGTTAATATCTTCTGAAACTGCAGGTGCACTTATGACAATAAACACGGAATAACCTGTTTGGAGATTACAAGAGCAAAAAAAAAATAACAGGAAGTATGAATCCCCAGGAAGTATGCAAAACCATTTCTTAGAAACTGAAACACAGGCTGTTTGAAAATGAAGTTCCATCTTTGACTGAGTCAGAGCATCTAGAGAAACTTACACTGGTTACACTCAGCTGGGACAAAAAATACAACTGAAATCACCCAGCTAAAATTCCTGACTGAACCCATGCTGTTATGCTTTTAAATGAATGTATTAAGAACAATTTATAAATAAACCTACAATTTTATACAATGATAGTCATTCCAAGCAGAACACACTTAATATTCCCTCTCCCGTTAGTAATAATCTCTGGGTTCATTATTTGCATAAACATTTTTAAATACTCTAAACTCACACACTGTCTTTGACAAGCTTTGTGCCTTTAATGCATTTTGCATTGCTTTAATGCAATTGCTGATATGAAAATGACAGCTATGTAGAGATACACAACCAAAGCCCTGCACCAGAGGTTTATTCACCCACCCACATCTCCAGCATGAGTAGGTTTTCTTCACAAAAATGAAGAAGGAGTTACTTAATATGGACTTAAAGTAACAGTAAATTTTCTCCACCTTTTGCCTCTTCTGCTCAATATATTGAATCAAATGCATTGTGTGTGGTATCCTACCAAGCTATATTTGCAAAGTGCCTACAACTTCATTGAGGATTGAGAAAGCTGCCTTCTCTGAAACTAGAGTCACTATGAATATCCAGTGATACCCCTTGGCTTAGCCACTGCCTTATTCTTGATTCAACCCAGTCATCAGTTTTCCACGATAAATAATGACTTTAATAATAATAATAATAATAATAATAACAATAACACCTTCACAATATGGTGGCACAACATATACCTTTACAGTATGGTGTATATGCTAGGCCAATGGTAACGTGGTTTAAGGCACAATGCTAATCTGTAAATAAGATGCGGCTACCCCATTTCCTGTATAGCCTGTGTAGGATTCCAGTCGAGTAAAAAAATAAACCGTATAACATATAAAGTAACGTGTGTCAAGATGCAAAAATATAGCTATCATAATATTTGTCTACTTTTTATAAATTATGCTAGCCTTGAAATTTTATTAGGAACCAGTAACTAATACCTAACTTGAAAAATCCAAAGTCATGCCTCCATATATTGATAACGACCCTCTCGGTCATCTAACAGAAAATGGAACAGATATAGATTACACTATCGTGCAGGATGTCCTAATAGTAATACTTAAAGTGTGTTTAAAAGGGAGATGTCTTCTCCTTATGGGTGTTCTCTTTTGGTTTTTGTTTTCTCTCATTTACTTCTTGTTCCTCTTCCTTCTTCTCTTTTCTTTTCTTTTTAACAGTCATTTCCAGTTGAGGCTGTCTGTTCAGGGATGATGGAGGTTCTGTGCAAACCTGTGGGTTGTCCCTGTTTGTAGTGCATTATTCTGTTTTTGATCATGTTCAAAATCAATATAGAATTTAGGGTGACAAATAAAGCAAATCTGGTTGCGAAAACACACACCAACACAACCAACACACAAACACACCTCTGATAAATAATTGTTCACCTTCATTCATTAGTGTATAATTGCCTGTAACTATGAATCATTGTGTATTTGTAAGCTTTTATATGTACAGTACATACAGAGCGGGTCCTCTTCCACAAAGCCACCATGTTGTGCCACTACAGAAGCGCAGAACAGACAGAGAGTGCCTTGCGCATTTCGCATTTTTACAAGTGGCAGCGTGAATCCGGAAGGAAGAACTGGAAGGAAAAAAAAGAAAGAAAGACTAAGAGAATTCAATGTTTGTGGTGCTGGTTAATAAGTTTGAGGACCCAAATTTGAAAAGTGGAGAATCATGATTCTAATCGTGCTTGGAAAGGGAGGGGTAAGAGAGGGGCATTCAGTTGGTTGCAATCAAATGAATCCTACATAGTGGACCTTTAATCTTTTCCATTACACATGACTCCCTGTGCTATAGTTACTGTCCATAACAGAGTTTGCCTCTTTCTGTCTCTGTCTGCTCAGAGAATACTTGCTGTTTTGTGCTATAGTAGCCTCACTTTTTTTTTTGGTTGGAGCAGTTGTAAATGTCATAATGTACCTATTGGGCCCCAACGATGCTTCAAGCCCAGGGGCCCACAAAACCCTAAGTCTGCAGTTTTTTTGTCTCTGTATTGTCTCGGTTTTGCTTTTATTAGGACTTGATCTTGACTTGATGTCAACCCACTTAAGACTTGGTACTGACTTGATCTTGGCTAGTCCTGATCTTACATGTTTCTTGGACTTGACAGTTTTGAGTACAACCGTATATTACAGCAAGCTGCATTTATGTGCTTACAACCTCATTCATATCTGGGAAAACTGCTTTCTTTTTACATCACATGCCATATCAATATTTGACCATGCCCTGTAGCTTAGCCAATGGCCTGATGTTCTTCAAATCCAGTTGTCAAAGCCATTTCAGGATATTCTGTAGTCTGGGGTAACTAGTTAAAGTTAATTGTTCCACACTATTGAAAATAAACTCTCAAATTTCCCAGAGATGTTGTAGTGGGCCTTCTATTAACAACCATATCAGAGCAAGATTTACTTAGCTACACCAATAAGTCACTCCAAATCATGACTGATAAACTGATAGGAACTGGCATGCTCATGTGTCAACTTGATGTCATTAATTTGAAATGTTTTTGGACATTGCACAATCTAGATTGCTGATTTCCAAACAAGACGTGATTAATGGTCATTCCTTTAGCTGGCAATATGAGCTTGATTCCAGTTACCAGAAACAGATAAACCCATCATGCAATATGACTAATTAGTTAAGCAAAATGACCAATGCCCCTTCAGAAGAAGAGTTGAGTACACATGATTGGTTTTATGAAACTGTCATAATCCTCCAGTGTTGAAAGCGGCATACAATTTACTAATATAACTTGTGTAAAAAAAAGTCATGTTTTGTGGTTATGTTTCACAAACACCTGATGAAAGATGTAATCTTTGTAATGTAATGCAATGGTATATAAACCAGGATAAAGCTCTTCATCCATAAGTGCATTCAAGACCTAAGGAACACAAACATTCAGGTATGTACTGTAGGTACACAGACACAGATATTATGTTGACTGCTTGGGTACACAGGAACTAGCTTTTATTTTTATTCAATGATCAGTAGTCAGTTACTTTTATTTTTATTTGCTATTGAAGTACACCCATACAATGTGAATAGGGAAAAGAGGGGAGTACTCAGGAGAATGAATGAAACAAATATTTTCCTATAACATGGACAAATACAAACATGTGACTCTTCTCATTATTTGCAGAATGAGGGTTTTGCTTGCCATCGCTGCTTTTGTGGCTCTGGCCAGTGCAGCCAGTGTTTCTGTAGAAGACCTGGAGTTCAATTCCTGGAAACTGAAGTTTGGTGCGATTTTTTTCCTCATTTTTAATCTATAGCAGGCACAATAAGTCTGAAAATGGATGTAGGCAACACTGAATGTCTTTCATATCTGTCTTTATTCTGTTGTCATTCAATCTTAACACTGACATGTAATACTGTATTTAGACTTAGATTTATACTCAGATGTGATGCTACTTTGTGCATATTTTGTGCATATTTAAAGGTAAAACTTGATACAATCCAGCTTATGCTTTAATACACTAGATATACTGTAAAGGAAAGCAGGGTTACCAGTAGATTGTATAGACATTTCCTCCCAAATATCTTTCTAATTCTGCCACAATTGTGTTTTTTTTCTCTTAGGTAAGAGCTATAAGTCTGTAGAAGAGGAATCTCAGCGTAAGATGACCTGGCTGGAAAATCGCAAACTCGTCCTGGTACACAACATGCTGTCTGACCAGGGCATAAAAAGCTACAGACTTGGCATGACCTACTTTGCAGACATGGTGAGATAAATATAAAACAATTCAACAAAAGTTAATTAGATCTATTGCAGTAGCAAACCGCCATCTCTTTCTCCAATAGGATAACCAGGAGTACAGAAAGTCCAAGAGATGCTTGGGCCCCTTCAACAAGATCAAGAAAAACAGTACCGCTACATTCCTCCGACAGGCAGGGTGTGCTGTTCTGCAGCCAACTATTGACTGGAGGGAAAAAGGCTATGTGACCCCAGTTAAGGATCAGCAACAATGTGGCTCTTGCTGGTCCTTCAGTGCGGTGAGAGAATATTAATTAATCCTGGATACTGGAGTTATGCTACTGTACATTTATTCCATTTTATCCTTCTATTAATTACTACTGTATAACAATACACTTATTCTCTTGCAACTTTGTTTCCATCTTCTTTCAGACAGGGGCACTGGAGGGTCAGACATTCAGTAAAACTGGAAAATTGGTTTCTCTCAGTGAGCAGCAGCTGGTGGACTGCTCTGGAAGTTATGGTAACATGGGCTGCCAGGGTGGCTGGATGAACCAGGCATTTCAATATGTTAAAGAAAATGGAGGACTGGACACAGAAGACTCGTACCCCTATGAGGCCACGGTGAGTGAAGTATTGATACACATCAGTGATATAAGCAGTTGTCCTTGTTTTCAAATGCACAAATGTTTGTGAAATTGTTTACTGTTTTGTTAAACATGTTGAAGAAAATAAACTAAAAATGTTGCATCATTTAACGCACAACATATTTGTTCAAAAAATTGCATGATTTTTTTTAAAGTAAAAAAAGTATTATAATACACAATGTATAAGATCTATGACTTTTACAAGCTAGCTGAATTCTTTAACCTCTCTTAATTGTCTCTGCATCTGTAGGAAGGAACCTGCAATTTTAATCCAGCCAATGTGGGGGCCATCTGCACTGGGTATATGGACATAAATCAAGGAGATGAAAATGCTCTACAACAAGCCGTGGCCACCGTTGGACCCATTTCTGTTGCCATAGACGCAGGACAACAATCCTTCCAACTCTATCAATCTGGTAAGGTTCACCTGCAATTTGTAAAACAATCATTAACCCTGTCACTAATCACTATCAGTACTATTTGACAGGCATGAATTGAATACCTTTTTCTTCAC
>JAQQZX010000005.1:2519769-2533043 GCA_030068355.1 Notoglanidium maculatum | reverse complement strand
CCATAAAAATCAATAAAAAAATCATTTGAAATGTTGATTTGGAATTAAACGAATGTCTCTATATCTCAACATGCTTTCTCAGGTTGGACTGCAATTTTTCTAGGCAGCGATGAAGCTTTTGCCTAGTAAACAGAGCAAATATTTAAAACAAAATGAATCTTTCTTAATTACAAAAATATCAAACATGGACTTCAGATATGGGCATGGGTGCTCTGGTACGGAATAACCATTTTTAGCTGCCATTGCCATATTTACCACTACCAAGTTCAAACTGAGCTGTAAAAAAAATGCAGCAATCACTGTAATTGGTTCTCTTGTGACGAACACAACATGTGGCCTATTTTCTGCTGACTTCAAAGCTATGCTTCAAAGTAACAAGTAACGGGAACCTTCATAGAAAAGTAGTGGAGTCAAAAGTAAAAATATAGTTGAGTAAAAGTCATATGTTTCCGAAAAAGTGAATAATCAAATAAAGTACAGATACTCAAAAAATATACTTAAGTACATTACTCAAGTTATTGTTCTTTCTTTTCTGTCCACACCTACAAAATATAACAAATTACATATTAAAAACAGTTTCAGTTAATAAGGTTATCAGTAAAATGACATTTCACAATATTATCATGCTACTGATAAGTAGACATGAGTGATCATATTTCTATAGTAAAGCATCCAAAAATGAATATATTGAAAACTTTTTTCACAGCTGGGGAAATGACTGGGGTGAAAACGGCTATATCAGGATGTCCAGGAACAAGAAAAACCAGTGTGGTATTGCTACAGCAGCCAGCTATCCTCTGGTTTCCAATAAAACTCAATGCGATCAGTGTGAGGCTTACTCTGCCATCTTTGTTCTCGGATTATTCTGGTTGGGTATGTTTTACTGAGTAAGTGAAAAGCATTGTGTAAATGTAAAAATGGATGTTGTCTTGGCCATTAATGAACCTTGGACTAAAATTTTAAGCATTTAAACAGAGAAAGCAGCATAGACTGCTTTTAGACAGGTATTGTTGTGGAAAAAGTGCTTTAATTGTCTAAGCAAAGCCAGCTGTAATGACTCATTGAAGCCTGAGTTGCTTAGCATACTACTAAAGAAACAGAGCAGATCATTTCAGTCAGCTTTTATAAGCATTTTGATCCTTGTCTATTTTTTACAGCTTGCTAGTGTTGTGATAATTGAGACCAGTTTTTTAGACCACAAATCTATGGTCATGGTCTTGTCATAAACTCAGGTGAAATTTCACTTGTCTCACTCTCGGCCTACAAAGACTTAAAATGTGTTTTTGAAACCATCCTAGTCCATAACATATTTTTCATGAGTTTGTCTCATGAAATTTCATCTGTTTCACAAGTATTTTGTAATGTTCCCATTATGGTACAAAATATAAATGTCTTTCTCTGCATGTGAAGTTATACAATGCTTATAAGATTCAAGTGACTATGTTACTATATTCTTCACCATCTTATGTTCAAAAATGAATGGCACAAGTACATGTAATGCACAGCTTTATTTGGTTTCAAAAAGTTGTATGAGCATTAAAAAAAGTTCTAGTTTTTAATTCATTTTTTAAATTTGCCTGCTGTGTGCTTAAATCAAAGGAAGTGTGCTTTGACTTGCAATTTTTTTAATGTGCTGTTGCATTTCTTTAAAAAATCAAATCGTTTGTATAATTACCATACTCTGTGTTATTTCACTAGCAAAAGTGCTGCCTAAACCCACAATGCAATGATTTAAATTATATTACACTACAGCACTTGCTAGAAGAATGTCCTATGCTGAACATTCCTGTTTACTTACTTGAGCAGTCCATTATATAATTTGAAGTTGATCAGCACTAATGTTTACATTAGTGTGTTTCCTTATCCATACATTTACACAAACTCCAGATACAAAGTTTTTCTGAGCTAATTGGATTTTCATGAAAACCACATATCTTGTGTAAATGATTACACAATAATGGCTTCAAGTTCATTGTACCAACCATCCATTAAACCTTGTTAACTCAACACATTCACCCCTTTGAAATACACTAGCCATAACCCTGGCCATAACCATAACATTCATATGTGCTTTTTGAACATCATATTCCACACTTAGTCCCCTTTCCTGTTATAATAACCTACACTCTTCTGTGAAGAGTGACTTCTGTGACTCTCCACTCGATTTTGGAGCATGGCTATTAGTCACAAGAGTATTAGTGAGGTTAGGTGAGGAGGTCTGGTGTGCAGTCGATCTTCCAGTTCATCCCAAAGGTGTTAAGTGGGGTTGAGGTCAGGACTCTGTCCAGGACACTCAAGTTCTTCCACTCCAGCCTTGGCAAACCATGTCTTCATGGAGTTGGCTTTGTGCACATGAGCATTGTCATGCTGGGACACGTTTGGGATTTTTAGTTCCAGTGAAGGGAAATTCATAGAGACATAGAAGACATTCTATAGAATTGTGTTCTTCCAGCGTCATTCCAACCATTTGGGGAAGAACAACATATTGCGTGTAATAGTCAGGTGTCAACAAGTTTTTAGCCATATAGTATATTTTGAATATTCCACAAGTCACATGTACAAAAGGAAGTTACACCATCTGCATACATGAAATGCTGATATGACAACTCAACTGAGAATCAACTCCTCTACCTAAACATGTGATTGGACATTTTGTGTATGTTAAATAGCTGATTGTGAAAATAGATGTGACCACCAACAACATGTGTTCACCAACCTTTTATGGTATAAGTTACCAGATGATCATAAACCTGTTCGACACTGACAATCATCTTTTATAGCTATAGGATTGTGATTTAGTATACAAAATGATCAACATCCTTCAAATAGAAATGATGATGATACATAGAGATTAGACATGAGGAAGACCTGACCTTCTGTACAAAGCAGTCAACATGGCCAATAACACAAATTTGCTTACATTTATATAGGAACCTAGAAATAGTGCAGAGTCTTGAATATTACATTTTCAATATATTGAACATTTAGTTTCTTTGTTTTAAATATTTCAAAAACCTTCTACTTTTAAAATGGCATATTACTGTAGTTATATGTACTTTGTATGTAATTTGTAACATATATTTATATACACAATCTATTAAAATTTTGTTCTGCAAACTAATAAAATGAGTCAGTCCTATGTGTGTGACTATATTAATTTATAGCCAACTTTCAATTTGAAACTAAACATACTTTTGATCTTCTTGTAAATGTCAATTTTTTTTATTGCAGTAGTTCATATTTTCTGATATACTACACAATTATTATTATTTTTTATTTCACACACAATTACCAGTTATGGATTAAACCTAAAATAATTCTTGAGGTTATGTTATTGAGGATTTCATCTGTCAAGTTAGCTGTAGTCAGTCTGTAAAGTTCCCTCGACTGTGGAATTTCCTCAAATGAAATTCACTATGTAACGTTCCAGTAAAAATGAGTTTCTGTGGCTGTGTGTGACTAGCACCTGACCAGACCTGTAAACAGAAGTATATAAACTCAGTAACAATGTGGCAGCTCTCCATTCGAAGACACACACAAACAGGTATGTACCACACACACACACACACACATACACACACACACACACACACACACGCACACACACACACACACACACACACACAGGGCACAGGTTAACTAGCTTTTGGCTCTTAGTTTTATGTAGATAGAATGACTCTAGTTAACCGAGGCAGTTGGTTTCACTTTTGCATTTCCTATTTGTGATGATCTGAACAAGGTGAAAGCAGTGATCGAATGGAAAAGGATGTGAGTAACAGTGAGGAGGAGTCATATTTAGGAGAATGGAAAAAACTAATGGTATTTAGTTCATATTGACTTTTCCCCACATACACAAACCAATTATCTCCTCAGCCTTTACAGAATGAGGGTTTTGCTTGTCGTCAGCGCTCTCGTGGCTCTGGCCAGTGCGGCCAGCATCTCTCTGGAGGACCTGGAGTTTCATTCATGGAAACTGAAGTTTGGTGAGAAATCTTCTTATGGCTTGAGAGCATTTCATAAAATAGTTTTAGTTATAATAAACAGTAATATACACAGAGCACATCTTAAAAAAAAATAATTAACCATTATCTGACATCTGATAGGATTAAGAAATTTGATAAATTGTTATAGTTATCTGAACTACAGAAATAGAACAGTAGCTTTTAAACATTTTCAGTAAAACATTTACTATGTGCTTGTGAGAACAAATACATACTTCTGTTGACACTCATTTCAGTATTCAGTCTAATTAAGTTAATGGGGTTGGACTTGTGTTAGTTCTGTCAGTGTTGTTGGTTTCCAGGGCAAATGCATGTTCCAATTAGTCTATAAACTCCTTAAGCTCTCATTTTATTGATCAGTTTTTCCTCTTAAAAAATTGGAACTGGAATCAGTTCCTGGGAATATAAAGGGGTTAAAGGATTTTTATGTACTTTTGTTATTAATTAATCAAAACCACAAGTCTATTTGTGTGTGTGTGTGTGTGTGTGTGTGTGTGTATGCATGTAGATCTGTTGGGATTCCCAGAGTGTCCTACAGATTTTGTATGACTTATTGTCTTACAGATTGTACTGGTATAAAATATGATGGAAATAATTAAATGCCAAACTATTTTAAAATATTTAATTAATAAGTAATCACCTGTCTTATTTACAATTTGTTTGAAATAGCTTCAAATCTACATTTTATTTATACACCAATAAAAAGGGGGTTACATTTAATTGATTATTTCTTTTTACTCAATGTTTTGGGAAAGATACCCTGACTGTATTGTAAATTAGCGAATCAGATAATAGATGTGGCCCTGTGGTGGACTGGCGACCTGCCCAGAGTGTACCCCGCCTCTCGCCCGACGATGCAGGGATTGGCTCCAGCTTCCCCGCGACCCAGATGGATAAAGCGGTATAGATAAGGGATGGATGGATAATAGATGTAGGCAGTAGTACACTACATTATGTGGTCTGTATGCTAATCAGTATATTAATTAATAAACATTTTACAGAGTAATGAGAACAATACTATATCTACATTCCAAATTATGTGTATATAGGTAATATCATCTTTATATAGTATAGATGATATACAGGTAACTGGTATTTAGACTCCCAGTCACAGTCCACATATGTCTTATCTCCCAACACACCTATATCTGACATACAGAGTTCATGGTTGCTTTGTTTAGGCATTTTAGGAGAAAACACACATATGGGTGGTCCCGCATACCAGTGTGGAAATGTTGGTTTTTTATTTCACCATCTGCCAATCAAATTTATGCACATTTTTGTGTGTTTTCTCCTAGGTAAAATCTACAAGTCTGTAGAGGAGGAGTCTCAGCGTAAGAAAACATGGCTAGAAAATCGCAAGCTGGCCCTGGTACACAACATGCTGGCTGACCAGGGCATTAAGAGCTACAGACTTGGCATGACTTACTTTGCAGACATGGTAATTAAAAACAGACTAAATCTTTTTACGCCTTACATACGCCTTACTTGGAAAGATCCAAAACCATAGTAAATGGATATCCAAGTACAGAATGTATCTTTACAAGTGAAGTGTAGTAATCTCCTCACCCCATTTCTGTTTCTAACAGAGTAACCAGGAATACAGACAGTCTGTGTTTAAGGGTTGCCTGGGATCCTTCAACAGGACCAAGAGACACAGTGCATCTGCATTCCTCCGACAGGCAGTAGGAGCTGTCCTCCCAGATACTGTGGACTGGAGGGACAAGGGCTACGTGACTGAGGTTAAGGACCAAAAGGCGTGCGGCTCTTGCTGGGCCTTTAGTGCGGTAAGGTGGAACAGGAGAGTTTGAACTGATGATTATGTAGCAAGCAATTTTGATTCAGTACAAGACATTTTCAGGCTCTAATATACAGTGGGAACCCTACCCACACTGTCCCAAAAAACAACTACTATCTGTAATTTTGACTATCCGTGGTAGACCTCGGAACTTATCTCTCATTGATACGGGGTCCCACTGTACTTGCTCTTTGTCTGCCCACTACCATTTAGCCTTTAATCCTAAGAGTAAATAATTCCATGATGCTCCTCAACCCTACCTTCATCCCCATTTGTCATCTTCTAAGTATGGTGTCTTTCACAAGACAGTAATTATTTCTCATTCTGCATCCATCTATCCTCTCTCAGACAGGGGCACTGGAAGGTCAGACATTCAGGAAAACTTCAAATCTGGTCTCACTCAGTGAGCAGCAGCTGGTAGACTGCTCTGGAACAACAGGTAACCAGGGCTGTAATGGAGGCTGGATGGACTGGGCCTTTGAATATGTGAAGGAAAATGGAGGACTGGACACAGAGGACTCCTACCCGTATGAGGCCCAGGTTAGTGGAAAACTGATAGAAAGTAATATGAACAGCTTCAAGCTTTGTTTGTTTTTGCCTATTAAGCCAAAATATTCTTGTGGCCTTTATTAGGTCTTTTAAAAAACGGGAATTCTTTCATCTCTTCCTCACTGTAGGACGAGTCATGCAGATATAATCCAGCCACTGTTGGAGCCACTTGTTCTGGCTATGTGGACATAACGAGTGATGATGAGAATGCTTTGCAGGAAGCCGTGGCCACCATCGGACCAGTTTCTGTTGCCATAGATGCAGGCCACATATCTTTCCAGCTCTATGAATCAGGTGAGTTCCCCACAATCACTGATTAACCAGTGAAGTATGAATGCATGGTATAGCTATATTTATATAGAAGAAGTTCTGTGAATTTTTGAGACATTAGGGCTTCATTTATCATTTGATTCACTAATGACAAAAATAATTCATGGATTTTTAAAAAAACAAATTATTGCTTCAATGGATTTAGGGGTTTATGACGAACCTGACTGTAGCAGCACTGCCCTGGATCATGGTGTCCTTGCTGTTGGTTATGGCACTGAAGATGGACAGGATTACTGGCTGGTCAAGAACAGGTAAAGATAAGCAAAACACAAGAAATCCCATATTAAAAAAGCAGGTTCAGTTTACTGGGTTTCTAGAAAATATTATTTCTAGAATATTATCAAATCAATGATAATTATACATGATTGATTATATTTTGTAAGTGAAGCATGTAAAGGATGTAAACTGTCAACTATGGGTCCACATTAAACATTAAGTTTGTATTTCACAGCTGGGGTCTTGATTGGGGTCATAAGGGCTACATCAAGATGTCAAGGAACAAGAATAACCAGTGTGGCATTGTAACAAAAGCCAGCTATCCTCTGGTTTAAAGGTGTGTACAATAAAGGATAACAATTATGCAACATGGATCGGCGACAAATAATAATTATGCCATTAACTTCATGTTAAAGATGTCCTACCTGTTATGAGACATTCAATTAAAGACTTCTTTGTAGTATCTACTACAAAAATCTCAATAAGTAAAATAGCTCATTGACAGAATTACACTATCAAATAACGAGTGACGTAAATCTATGAAATAATTCAACAGGTTGGAGAAGACCAACATCTTCATGACTAACTAACAAAGAAGATGCTGCAGTCTGTACAATGACTTCTCAACTTGATCATCAACAGGAATTTTTCTCAGGAATCACAAGCTCAAATTTCTATTAAAATACAGTACTTTCCTAAAGCAGAAACCAAGTGTTTATACCTCAAACTAATCTTATTGTAATTTTACAACAAAATGTAATTTCTGTGAGATGATGGAAAATATGGCACAAATGTAAAAAAATAAATGTGAATTTAACAAAAACAAAAATTCTAAATAATATATTTATAATAATGTGGTTGTGATGTGTGTTAATTATAAATGAAAATGAGAGCTCCACTGCAAGGGAATAGGTGCTTTGCTAATAATAATATATAGAATGGCAATGGCATAAAATATTTAGCATAACATACTATCATTTCCAAATTTATATAGAATTTCTGTGGGAAGTGATGAGCTTATAGTCTATGATGTTGAATTTTGTAATATTTGATATACTTCTGCAGAAATATCATGGCAAACTCTCTGGCATTGGTGCTATAATAGTATTAGCAAAACCAGGAAAATGTTCCTGCAACCATACTCATAACATTTATTTCTAACATAAATATTGCGATATTTTGGGAATACTAAACACTTTAATAAAGGCAACTGGAACTTTGATAGGGAACATCATAGTGTTTTTCCTTCAACTGCTCAATCTCCGATAATTAGATGAATAAAGGAAACAGAAGAACCTAGAAGTGCTTTGAGTGAGGATAGTGAAAATCAGAAACTCCTCATATAGCATGCGTAGGGCTTGAGAGCATGCAAAAGTGAATCTCTAAAACAGGGGTTCTCAAACTTTTTGGAGTAAGAGCCCTCTTTAACTGTAAAATGAATTTCATGGATCCCCTCAGGACAGATTTATTTCATAAGCATAATAAAAAATATTATCATTATTCAAATGAATACAGCAACGTTATTGTTGACATAAAGTTTTGTATTCCTGAATTCTCCAGACAGAACACAGTAGGTCCAAGCTGATAATATTTATAGGCCTACTGGTTTTTGAATTACTGAGGTTTGGATTCAACTTGTTCGCTTCAAGAGACCTGTCAAACAGACTAATAACTATAAAAACTATAAGAATTGCACATGGCAAATCAGAATGTGTATGGCAGCCACATTAGCATACTCCTGTTAATCAATGTAGATACATACAATAAGTCACTTTTGTGTATACTTACGTGTGAAATGAAATCTGCTGTGCTTTTTATCTGTAAGGATAAAATAAAACCTGTAGCTCTATGGAAAAGAAGTATAAATAACAAGAACTAAACACAACCACAACAGCAAACTACAAAAAATATTTGTTATGCAAATGTTATAGAACAGTTATATATATAAAATAAAAAATATTAACAGTAATTGTGGCATCTTCAAAAGTTTTAACACCGGTTGTAAAGTCTCAGAACTTAATTAACTTGCTACGCAGTAAGTGACACTTTAGGTAGATCAACAGTTGTAATACACTTGAAATTTTGTGCTAAGACTCAACATGATTGCAAAGCAGAGAAAGGCTATGAAATTATATCAAAGTACTTCCAGTTTACAATTTAACTGACACAGGAGTGGCAGAGCACCAACTTGCTTTGTAGCACAGCTTGCTCAAACATGATCTGCATGGAAGAGTCATCAGAAGGAAACCTCACCTCTGACCTCATTACAAAATCAAAATCACATCTGATGTATACAACTAGGTAAGTGATGTGGAATGATGGGGGAAAAAACTTTTCCCACAATCACCAAAATAGTGTTTGGAGAAATAAAGTCACAGCTTGCTGCATATGGGGTTGCATAGCCTCAGACTGGTCAGAGTGCCCATGCACTGTCAACCACCAAAAGTGCCTGCAACGGGCACTTGAGCATTAGAACTGGACCATGGAGCAAGGGAAGATTCTGGTCTGGTCAGATGAATCATGTTTTCTTCTAAATCATGTGCAATTTTATTTATTTATTTATTTATTATCTATTTTTTTTATCTAATGTAAAATAATTGTACAGTACCTGCATCAATTTATGTTTGTAAGACTGAATATATGCATATAATACACTGGATTCAACATCAAATAATTAAGTAGCTAAATCTTGCCCATAGGATCTATATGCTAGAGATAGGCCAGTATGTTTTTCCATAATTCAACCATATAATTTGAATAAAGTAAAAAAAAAAAGTTTAAAATTTCCATTTAACAAACTCGAGCAGCATTTCCCTAGATCAGGGTATTGTAATTGCTGCTTATGGCACTGACAAAATCCTTCTGTCTGTCTCTGTGCTTATCTGGTTATCTATCTATTCTTAATTGGAATGAAGCTGCATTATACTTTTTAATTAATAGATCATTTGTTCTAAATGAATACAAATGCTAATGCATATAGAAGGCATACTGTTTTTTTCACATGGGCATCAGGATTGAGATGGGCCGCAGCAAAAATTATGTTTTTACTCATGGGAAAAACAAATAACATTCATTCATTCATTCATTCATCCATCCATCCATCCATCCTTGGTAACTGCCTGGCCAGGGTCACAGTGTTTTAAATTAAGCTACTAGGTTGTTTATATCTTGGAAATTACAACCAACTAAATGAATTATAGAAACTATCATGGGCAGGAAATGAACTAACAGAATTTTCATGAAAACCACATTTCTTGGGTAAACACTTCTGCAAATTATTTATGAATAAAATTGCTCTTATCATGTATAATACAAACGAATATGAACAAGTTTGATATGGACAAGCTTGTACAAGTTGTCAACATTCCCTCAACCCTCTACATGAAGACATTCACCCTTGTGAATATTTGGAATATTCCTTGTCACATGTTCAGCAGAACATTGCAATATACATTACCTGAAGCACATGGCAGGAACAAAAATAAGTTCTACACTTTTACACAAATTATACATTGAAAGTGAATTATTAATTAAACAAACACATTTTAAGTAAATCAATAGAATATCCTTAATGTGCTTATGCCATTACCACGACAGCTAGTTAACCACATTTTGTGTATTTGCTCATTACATTTTAAAAATTGACACATTCAATACTCTTAGTTACTTAAGAGCAAAACTCTGCCATTATCTGCAAAAAAGCTTATATAAAATTATTGTCTGAATTAGGTTAACACAGTTTTGGTTAAACGTATGTTTTTCTTAGACTTAGAAAATGTTGATAAAATGAACATTAAATGATAAAAATAGAGCTACATCTTAAGAGTTAGAATGGCTAGATAGTATCCCAATCATGAAATCACCCTAAACGGGACATAATGTTGCTGGTCAAAAGCAATCTAAATGAGTTTCCATTAATGACTGTGTTTTAGAAAGGGTTACATTAGGACCTACATGAAATGCTTGTATGGCATGCAAATCAGCTCATCTTTCTAAACGCATGATTGGACATTTTAGGAATGACGTCAAGCATCCAGATAGGTGATTTCAAAACAAAGCATGACTGATGTTCTCACTAACCATTTAAGCTTTTTATCAGATGCACATGAACCTGTTTGACTTTCCATACCATACCATATGTCATTTATCATATGCATGTAAACATGTTTCACTTTCTATCTCTCTATAGCTATAGACTGTGAGTTGACATATAAAATAATCAGTGTTCCTAAAGAAGGAGGCATGATTGTACATAAATGGTGCTGTGGATGTGTAGATTATATTATAGGAACTGGAAAATGTAATTTATACACAGAAATAATACACTGCCACAACCAATGAGGAATTATTAATTATAATTTTTTTTAATTGATAAATGGAATCAGATCAGAACTTTCACAGCTATCACAGCTTTCATGATAGTGGCATCTAGATGTGTTAAACAACCTAGAACATGGCATGTTTGTTTGAATCCACACAGTTTTTTAAGTGATCAAAAATATTGGAACATGTGACTGACAGGTGTTTCTACTTGCCCATGTGTGCCCTGTTAGACTGATTGTTAAAAAGGTTCTGAATGTCTGTTTTTGGTTTTGGCCCTGGGTTTCCCCCGTGGAACTGCATTTGTTGTTAAAATGGATAAACCAACATGAAGACCAGAGAACTGTCTGTGGGAGAATAGCAATCCATTGTGAAGCTGAGAATAGAGGGCATACACAATACAACAATTTAGAAAGTCCTGAAAAAGAAAGAAATCACTGGTGTACTTACAACCAGACATCAAACAGGTCAGGGTTTTTTTGTTTTTTGCTTTTAAATAAATACTGAAAGTGCTTTTCCAAGTAGTACTTCTGAAAGAGGTACATCTCAGGAGAACAATAGCGGTTTATGACAAATATTGTGAGAGTTGGGGAAAAAAAACCCCAACAACATTCTGTGACATCACCACCAACCTTCACAGGGCAGGAGTGAAGGTATCAAAATCCACTATTTGAAGAAGACATTGAGAGAAGGACTATGAGGCAATACCATAATTGCCATAACAATACCGTTTGTTTCTATGATGAAGTGTTTGGACTGTGTTTTGTACTGTGTATGCTTTGATTTTTTTTGGTACTTGACCTGGAATGTTTTCAACATTGACTCAATAAACTTGTTCACATAGATCCACATTATCTGTCTGAGCCTCCTTTGTCACACTTGACTTCATAGCATACGGGTTATCATAATAAAAAATACAGATAAATCGCAATGATATAACTGCAATAAAAATTTTATGTACATGTTGAGAATCTGGTATCATGAGTATCCTTTACCCTGAAGACACTCCATTAGCAACAGCACAAGCTACTTTACAGTGAACTGTAGGGATTAACATTAGTTTAGGTATTCATTTCTGTTAATAGGTAGGGGAGACCAGGTTTGGTTGTAACTTGGGGAGAGTTGTAACACCACCAATTCCACCAATCAGGGATGAGATAAGAGTCATATGATTATTTAAATGCAGGTTCTATTAAGAAAAAATGGATTTTGAGGTAAGAAAGTAAATTTTTTTGACCAAGACTATATTTTGTTTAGTAGGCTACTTATACTATTGCAGATAAAATCATATGACTTCTATTAGATTGAATTATTGTTAATCAGACAAAATGCAAAAAAAGACAAAAAAACACCTTCCTAATGCAGCTAACTAAACAATGACTGAGAGGGGTGGGGTGGCTTGTAAGACATCTTTACAGAGTTTTACAACCATCCCCTTACATACTAAGAAAATTTTCTTGATTTTAATAATTTTACAGAATGTCAGTGGAAAAGAAATACTGAAAGAGGTGTGCCTGCCAATTAAAAAAAAAAAAGCAACTGATGAGGTCCCAAAGAAGGAGAAGTCAGTCAGGGCAGTTGCGAAGGAGCATGGGATCTGCCGTGTAACACTGATTTGCCAGTGTAGGTTACCGCAGCAGTAACGAAGTTTTCTCTGAGGTGCAGGAAGAAGTGTTGGTTGACTATTCGACTCAAGAAGCAGACTGGTATTACAGACTGACTCCACATGAGGTAAACATATGACAGGTTAACCACTGGAGACCTGAGTAGAACTGAACACAAGATTATGTTCCAGGCAAATTGAAAAACTCTTTTGTGTCTATGTGCTCAGGTTTTCTATTCCAAATTCTTTTAGGTCAAAAAACTTACATATCAACTGGCAATAATATATAACATCAAACATCCACAATCATGGGATGAGAAGCAGATGGCAGGTGCTGACTCGCTCACATTCATCCTGGGGCGCCGTTTGTAAAAACAGTGTAACGTTTTTAAACGTGTCATTTTTCTAACATTTAGCACAATTTTCATACATTTAGAGATAAAGTTGTTAAAAAAAC
>JAQQZX010000005.1:2501097-2514214 GCA_030068355.1 Notoglanidium maculatum | reverse complement strand
AATTTAGAGTAGCCAGTTGACCTAATCTGCATGTCTTTGGACTGTGGGAGGAAACCGGAGCACCCGGTAGAAACCCATGCATGCACAGGGAGAACATGCACCCGGGGATCGAACCCAGGGCCTTCTTGCTGTAAGGCGACAGTGCTAAACACCACACCACCGTGCCGCCCTTGTCTGTCTCAATTGACCATGTTTTTAAGCCTGTCCAATAAAGTTTCATGGTCAATAATGTCAAATGCTGAAGTCCAGCATGACCAGAACAAAAACATATCCAGAATCAGGTAGAAATAAGTAATTTCCAGAGATGGATCAACCTATGGCTTGAGCTCAAGATGACCAGCAGTGGTATGTCCTTATTTCAGTGAAAGGGGCACAATCCCTGAATTATTGAAGACATAAGGAGCATCTCTACAAAAGAAGTATGTTTAGTTTCAGTCATGGATGCCTCCCTCACCAGCTGTGGAGCTGTGCGGTGGTACAGATGTGCAGTGGGTATGTGGTACAACAAGAACTAAAGGCAGTCTGTCTAGTTATTTCTGCCAGTCCCGAGACTGCCATATCCTGATCCACTCAGACCAGTTTTGTATGAGGTCTGGACATACCCTTGATTTCACATGGAAAAGCTTCAGTATGGCTCAAGCATGGCTAGCATTGTCTATTTGAAAGTGTCGCCTGCATCAGAGGGGCAGCAGATCTGGGAAATGTCTGGCCAGGTACAGGTGGACCTCTTTCCAAAGGCCAATTTGATTTACTATTAAGCATGAATCAATGGCCCTCTGGGTCTGGACTAGTTCACAACTGACCTCGGTTCTGCTCATGGCCCTAAGGTAGCCAGCAAAGCTATGGTTTCCACTGTGACTTTGGGGGTATGTCCTGGCAAGTTTTTCACTACTGTCACAGATGAATGGAGCAGTACGGCATCCCAGGCCAGACTATATGAGCCTGTGGGTTTGACCCCTTAAAGAATTACAAGTTGATGGCTTCAGTGTTTGTACACAATCTTTGTACAAATGTTTTGTACATAGTAAGATAGCACCTATTCTGGAAGTGGTGTGTGCATCAGGTATTCTGGAATTACTGAACTACTTGACCCCTCTCATGGTGGGAATGCAGCAGTCACCTCCAAACACCTTTCCAAGCTACCAATAGGTGTGTCAGTTTCAAATGACTTTGTAGTAAAGGCTGTCCAGGTGTTAAACACTGCCTCTGGTGGTTAAAAGGGTGAAATGGAACACTAGTTTTGAATGTAACTAGTATGAAAACTGCTTAGTCACCAGGGTTCCCTGTTATTTGTAACCACCATCAAGCTTTTAAGCTCTCAATGAGTTCCAGAAACAGAACCCCTGGCAGTTATCCGAGGTTCACAGAACCACAGTTACACTGATAAATAGCTTTACCAAGCTTCCAAAATGTTATGGATCAGTACATAAGAAACAGATCAGGAAATGTGTACATACAGTATCTGTCTATCTGAAAATATTGCTTTTGCAGGTATTTTCCAATTTGGTAGGTTTAAAACATAGTTCTGGATTAACTCTGTCCTGCATATTTTTCCTTTATTTCCCTGCTCTTCACCTAGTTCGCCTGGACCTTGACGAGGAAATAAAGATCTATAATGGTCACATCCACCTGACTGCAGGATCATCTTATGTTAAATGATGCAATGTCAGCAATAAACATGAATAAACATGTTTAACTAGGTGTGTATCTCTTGTGCTTTGTGTGTGATAAGCACCTGATCAGAGCTACGACACAATGGCATATAAAGTCAGGAAATGCATGACAACTCTCCATCCATAGAGAATTCACCAGATTCAGGTATGAACCACATACACCTAGATACATATTTTGTGAACTGGTTTTGCATATATCGACTATGTTTTCATTCTAACCAACCCGGCAACTCTGGTTAATCAGACAGTTTATGACAACTGAGAGGAAAAGGATGCAAGTGTGGGGGAGTGAAAACAGAATGTATTGTTGAAAGTACTTGTATTCTGCTCTTTTTTCCACTAAGCACACAAAAACGTCTCATTTTTTGCAGAATGAGGGTTTTGATTGCCATCACTTCTCTTCTGGCTCTGGCCAGTGCAGCCAGCATCTCTCTGGAAGACATGGAGTTTCATGCCTGGAAATTGAAGTTTGGTGAGAAATATTCTTATGTATATTCAAACTGACAAACACTTTTTTTAATGTTAAAAAAGGATAGTCAGAACAAGCACTTGTCGTAATCATTACATTATTTTACCCACATCTACACAAAGCTTTAAAAATCTACACAATACTCCAAAAATATATATGAAAATCATAAAGAAGAAAAAGTCAAGCATTATTTTCACTTGTCAAGTTCAGTTATGTTATGCTTTTTTCTCCTAGGTAAGATTTATAAATCTGTGGAGGAGGAGTCTCAGCGTAAGATGACTTGGCTGGAAAATCGCAAATTCGTCCTGGTACACAACATGTTGGCTGACCAGGGCATTAAGAGCTACAGACTCGGCATGACCTACTTTGCAGACATGGTGAGAAGGAATATATGTATACAATGGAGTCCAAAAGTCTGAGACCACTAGTGAACATGCTTCTGCTTCTGGCATTCTTTTTCAGTTTAACACAAATGTTTTTATTAAAAATGATATCATAAGCAACAACTTAGTATTTCGTTATCGACCATATTATTATTTCGTTATCGATCCATATTAGATCAAATCCATCCATGTGCCATCTGAACACATGCTGCAGTGTATGTTTTGTACAAAGTTTTGTATGAGTTTGTACAAAACGGTACAAAATGGTCAATAACACAAATTTGCTTAAGTTTAAATAGTGACCTAGAAATTGTGAATATTGAATAGTCAATATTCCACATTTGCTTTTTTTTCTTCTTTTTTTTTCTAAATTTTCAAAATTTCAAAAGTTTTTTGTTTATTTCCAGTGTTAAATATAAAAAAATCCCAAATTTTCAGTGTGGTCTCAGACCATTGGACCCCACTGTGTATTTATGTATACACCACTCATGTAAATTTAACTATTTAACTGTGAATATATATTATGTATTATCATAAGTCATAACTTTAAATCCAACAAATAACAAGTGAACAAATAATTATGAATGCCCCTCCTAAAAATCCACCTCTTACAAACATACTGTGGGCAGCCTGGTTACTCTACATTGCCCCTAAATGTAAATGTGTGTTTGTGAATGGTGCCTTGATTAGAACTGGCATCTAGGGAACCCCAGTGTTCTCGTGAGAGGCTCTACATCACGGATTAATTGGTTACTGAAGATGAATGAATGGTTGAATAAAAATATATCTATTAGTATGGACATCATACTTTTCTATATTTGTGAGGACAACTGGAAACACAAAACACATACACACAGTCAAATGTGAACAGCACACAATCGTTTTCATTAAATAACCAAGTAATTTCAATGCATCTCTGTCTCTAACAGGATAACCAGGAGTACAGAGAGTCTGTGTTTAAGGGCTGCCTGAGTTCCTTCAACAAGACCAAGAGACACAGTGCATCTGCATTCCTCCGACAGGCAGTAGGAGCTGTTCTGCCAGATACTGTGGACTGGAGGGAAAAGGGCTACGTGACTGAGGTTAAGGACCAAAAGGCGTGCGGCTCTTGCTGGGCCTTCAGTGCGGTAAGGGCAGGGTTGATATATGGTTACTGCAATGTGGCTATTTTACTCTTCCTTCACTGTCTATCAGTGCTAGATTTAAAAACTGGCCATGTTTGCAAGTCCTTGTGTGAATAGACAGTCTGTTTTTCTTCTTTCACCCTGTTCAACATCTATTTCTCCATCATCTATTCTCTCTTAGACTGGGTCACTGGAAGGTCAGACATTTAGGAAGACAGGGAAGCTGGTGTCACTGAGTGAACAGCAGTTAGTGGACTGCTCCTGGGAATACGGGAACATGGGATGCGGAGGTGGCTTGATGGATCAAGCCTTTGAATACATTAAGGACAACAAAGGAATTGACACAGAGGAGTATTACCCTTATGAAGCCACTGTGAGTGAAACATAAAAACACTCAGCCGAACTCATGCAGATGAATGACTGGAGACAACACAATTTGATTGGTGTAGCTAACTTTTTGTGAAACTGCTTAAATCCCCTACTTACCTTTTGCAGGATGAAAGCTAGTTTTTGTGTAATTATTAATTTATCCAGCAAGTGTACAGTTTTACAATATTCAGTAATATGAAATAGGAACAAAGTGCTCTTTTTGTCGCTCTGGACAGGATGGGGACTGTAGGTTTAAACCAGCTTCTATTGGAGCCACCTGCACTGGCTATGTGGATATAAACAGTGAAGATGAGAATGCACTACAAGAAGCCGTGGCAACAATTGGACCTATTTCTGTTGCCATAGACGCAGGCCACCAGTCTTTCCAGCTGTATAAATCTGGTGAGTCTCCCATGAGAATTATATATCAATCCTGTGCTACTAATTGGTTCTTCTGAACACTTCCAAAACAACCTGAATTTTATTGTTTAGTGGTTTACACTTATTTGGCATAATCTTTGGTCCATTAATTTACTGATTAAAATGTATAATTGATTGCATAATGTTGTAATTGATTCAAGGAATCTACTATGAGCCTGAGTGTAGCAGCATGGACCTGGATCATGGTGTCCTGGCCGTTGGTTATGGCACAGATAATGGACATGACTACTGGCTGGTCAAGAACAGGTAAAAAAAAAAAAAAATGAACATATAAAATTGATTAAACAGATAATACTTTATGCATTCAAACTCAATATTTTTGCCTTGTTATGTCTTTTTATTTCTCAAGTTAAACATTGAAACATGCGGCCCAATAAAATTTATACTCTGCCCCACCCAATGAACTTTATGTTGGTGGCATATATCTGTTTATTTATTCAGAATGTACTTGTCAGGTAAATGGTGATGAAGACATTTAAGATGAGTTGTTTATGTGCTACTGGTCTACTAAACATTTTTTTTGGTTAGCTCACTTCATTTTGTACTGCATATATTGTGGCCACTTACCTAAAATGAGTATGACACCCCTGATGTAACAGATCAGAGGAAAAATTGAAAATAACGTTACAGTTTTCCAATTCCTATTTACGAAATCTTTAAACTTTAAACAATAAAGCAAGTTAAATCCGGTGGTTCATAATGACCACTAAATTGTTCACTGACTTGACTTTTTTATAGCTGGGGTCTTGACTGGGGTGATAAAGGCTATATCAAGATGTCCAGGAACAAGAATAACCAGTGTGGTATTGCCACAGCATCCAGCTATCCTCTGGTTTAAAGGTGTGTGCAATAAAACCTAGACTAAAAATCAATGATGTAACAGCTATTAAAGGTTCTTTTTTATTTTAAGTGATGTTACTGGCATTAATATGTTTTAAATATAAATGTTATCAGTGTAGGCTATTCTAAGCATCAATATCTACAACTTTAACAAATCTTTCAGATTACGTCAGGTGAGTGGAGCACAAGCCCATGGCTACGTTGATCTGCAGCATCTACATGACTTAACTATGTAACATTGCACAGTGGAATCTGTACAAACATACAGTAATTTTTTTGGTAAATTTGCTCTGGAAAATCGAGTATTGTAGCTGAAACTCATTTTCCACTCTTTTTTCTGTGGGCAGAAAGCATGGTTTGGAGACAAAAAGAAATAACATGAATGGAATAAATAAATAAATATTTGGAAAAATTTATAAAAACAAAACAAAACCCTAGACTTACAATATTGAGTAATAGCACACTTTTTTTTTTAAATGAGAGAGACCATATTAATAAATGGATTAAGGAGAAACTGTGTTGTGTCATTTATGGAGGCATATTAGTAGACCTTATTTAATGCTTATTTAATTATTATTTAATCCATTCTCAATGCTAGTACACTGCACAGAAAAAGAAAATATCAGAAAAGACTACTACTTTCCTGCACTTAAAATGAATTGTGTTAATATGCATACAAATATGGGTCTGTGGTAGCTCAATGGTTAAGACATTGGACTAGTGATCATCTAGTTCTGGTCATGAGGTCATGAGTTCAAATCCCAGCACCACCAACCTGCCACTGCTGGGCCCTTGAGCAAGGCCCTTAACCTTCACTGCTCACTTGTATAAAATAAGACGTGTGTAAGTCGCTCTGGATAAGGGTGTCTGCCAAATGACATAAATGTAAAATGTAAATGTACAAATACACTAACAGTACATTCTGACTTTACCGATGTTGGAACGATGTTAATGTGTATTTAGTTTGGCATTTTTAATTCAGATAAAAAAATTCCCAGGACAATGCAAATTATGGCATTGAATGGCCAGATAGGCTTAGCATAATAATTAATAATAATTATTATTATTACTATAATTCTAATAATAAAGAATAATAATTAATTTTAGTCTTTTTTTCTTTAAGTTGTTAAAGTGTAGCTAGAAAGTGGACCATTACTTACAGAAGACATGTGTTGAAACAGCTGATCCCGGTAATGTAAATGTAACGTGACCAAACACACAAACAACAATAACATCAACAACAAAAACATAAATGCATTATTGAATGAGCTATATCTTTGATGCTTTACCTTGTCTCATTTTATCTTTGTAAACATGTAGTCTGTTCAAAATACAGAAGCCTCTTTGACCAAATCTGTAATCAGTATATTCACAACCATACTGATATCTGGTAGACAATTATTTAAATATTTGCTGAAGACGAGGAAACCAGTAATATTTTACAAGCAAATAAAGAAATAAATGCGCTCTTAAAAGGCTAGAGGAGTTAACAAATATAAATAGTCAGCTGTGACTAATTAACTGCCATAATTGCAGAAAACATTGACTATATAGTGAAAATAGCAAACCTAAAGGAGCAACAGTGTCAAGTACGGATATGAACATAGGCAGAATATGGACAAAGGTGTATATAAAAGTGAAAGTCATGTGATAATATATGATTCTGCATCATAACCTGGTGCTCAAGATGTGTCATCAAACCTTCTTTTCACATGCTCTGAACTTAAAGTAGGTAATTTTGCATAAACCTGCCAGAGTAAGCTAGATTTTGAAAGTATCCAACAGAAAAAGCCCACCCCCTCCCTGCAGGCTTCTCTCCAAATCCAAGTCACTTTCATATGTGATCCTAAATCCAAAATGTATCCAACTCATGGATTTGTGACATGAATGAAAACGGTCAGATCAAAATTCATGTGGCTTTTTGCCAATACACACACGGTGGGCACCGTCGTCATCAGCCAGCAGTGCCAATCTGTGCTGCCTATTGAGATTTGCTACTTAGTGGTTGTGTATTAGGTTTAAAGTTAAGACTTTAGGGTCAACTTTAAACTTTAAATCTTAGGGTTAAGGTTTGGGTTAGGTTAAGGGCTACTGCTAAGGTTGAGTTTATTCACTGCTATCGGTAGCATTTATACATGCTAAGGTAGCATGTTTTGACAAGGTAGAACAAATTGTCAGAACACCGGCAGTGCTGCAAAACAACAATGGAGGAGAACTACAGTTGACCAACTGCCATCCTCCAGAGCAAAATGTGATGCATACATTAACTACTAGCACGTCCATTTTGTCAGTTTTAGTACCATGAGTCAACTCACAAATACGTTTTTGTTGTTGTTGACACAGATGTCTCATGCAAAAACATAACAATGTGCACATGCATGACATCAAAGGGACAAATGAGTTCACTTTACTGTTAGATACAGGTAACATTGAATTATGAATGTGAAACCACCAAGATAGGCAAATCTAATCTGAGCAAAAAATTGGAATTGAACAACGAGACTTGTAATGTTAACATAGCCTAAATCACTCAGTGCTAAGTGCGTTGATCTTCAGTACACGAGTCAGAGTCATTTTTTATTTCTTTAGTCTTTTTAACTTTAGGTTTATTGTATGCAAGTAAAGTTACTATATGTGCAAGGCTATCCAAATGAGACCATCCACCGTAATCTATGATATCTAATCTAAGAATCCAAGATGTCTTATCGGACCTGCTTTTTCCACAATCTGAACTTGGTAGTTAAAGAAAAAAACAACATCAAAAAACCCACAGGATCCATGAAATCCAAAAAGAAAATAAATGCTCAATCTTTAAAGCTTCAAATAAAAAGTTTGAGTAAGATACAAAAAATTATGATGGTGGAGGCAGGTATGAAGCAAAACAACAGTGTTTTCCAATTTCCAACATTGTGGTAATAGTTTGGCGATGGCCCATAGATGGGTGTGATTGTCAGGTATCCACAAACTTCTGCATACATAGTATATCAACATAAAAGTGAAATCCAACATGGTATGTTGGGAAAATTGGAAAGAGAATAAAAAGAGCCTAAGAACTCTATATGACACCATGTCACCGTCTTTTAGGCTAATCTATTAATGCTAACATATTTTAAACAGTATGTCAAGTAAACACTAAGCCAGGCTGAACTTGTCTAAATTGACCATGTAATCAAGCCTGTCCATTAAAATGTGGTCAATAAGGTTAGATGAAGAAGTCCAGCAGTACAGAACATAAATATATCCATAATCTGTGGAAGCAGTTGATTAATGTTCTGTAATGCCTCTGGAAACAATACTTAAATACATTGCTTAAAAAATACACTGTTAAAAATATCTCCAAAAACTTCCATATTAATGTGAATTGGAAATTGGATTAAATTTGCATTTTTGGATTAAATGTACTAACCTCAGCAACATAACATTTATGAATTGTAAAATAGCTGAATTTCATGTCTGAGCTACTCAGCTACTTTGTTCTTTGTTGCCATGGGAAAGTATGTTTAAAGAGGTGGAGACTGACAAGAAGATGATCAAAGCCACAACACAGTGACATACAGAGTCAGGAAATCCTGCAACAGGTCTGCATCTGGAGATGACTTCAACGTTCAAGAAACACACAGAATGAGGTACGTGTCATATACACATGTAGGCGCAGATCAGTTATAAATTAGTTTTACCCCCCCCCAAAAAAAAAGATTAAAACAGACAGTTTTAAATTTTGAATTTCTAAATAACACACGATGTAAGCGGGAGTTAGTGGGAGGGAAAACATTTGATACACTGGAACAAAAAAAAAAATCTTGACACAAAACAGAAATGTGGATCTTTTTATTATTTGCAGAATGAGGGTTTTGCTTATTGTAATCACTCTTGTGGCTCTGGCTGGTGCAGCCAGTGTCTCTCTTGAAGACCTGGAATTCAATGCTTGGAAATTGAAGTTTGGTAAGAAATCTTACGTCTAATTAAACTGTTAAACATGTTTTGCAAACCCAACAATGTTCACATTTGTCTGTCTCACATCTACACAATAATTGCAATTAGGAAAGAAATGAAATTTGCCTTTGTCAGGATCTGTTAATTTTTTCCCTCCTAGGTAAGCTCTATAAGTCTGTAGAGGAGGAGTCTCAGCGTAAGATGACTTGGCTGGAAAATCGCAAACTGGTTCTGGTATACAACATGTTAGCTGACCAGGGCATGAAGAGCTACAGACTCAGCTTGAACTACTTTGCAGACATGGTGCGAAGAAAAAAACATGTACAGACACACTGCGGTCTGAGACTACTTTGAAAATCTGAGGGGTTTTTTTAAAAAAAAAAAGGAAAATGGAAATAAATAGAAAGAATTTAGAAATTCTAAAACGAAAACAGAAAATGTGCAAAACTTCGACTATTCAAGTCATTCTAGCCACTGTTTAGAAAAAAAAATCTAAAAAACGTTTAGAAATGAGATGAATTGTTGAATTGAAGTGTAGTTGTAATGGCATATACTCCTGCTATATATGCTTAAATATGTAGATATACAAAAATATTTATATTTATAGTTAAATTAAATTACATATTCCTTGACAAGGAGGTGGTTACTGAAGATGCATAAATGAATAAAAACATTTCACTTCATCTGTATCTTTGTCTCTAACAGGATAACCAGGATTACAGATAGTCTGTGTTTAAGGGCAACCTGAGATCCTTCAACAAGACCAAGAGACACAGTTCATCTGCATTCCTCCAACAAGCAGGTAGAGCTGTTCTGCCGGATACTGTTGACTGGAGGAAAAAGGGCTATGTGACTGAGGTTAAGAATGGTGGTTGTAGCTGGGTCTTCAGTGTGGTAGGGACACCTGGTTACTTAAACATGACTTATTTATTTCAGTCCTCCACCAATCACAATTGCAAGTAACAAGTGGAAACACTACATGACCTTGTGTAAATAGTTACCTCTGTTTACCTCTTTCACTCTGTTCTTCATCTAATTCTCCATCATCTATCCTCTCTTAGACTGGGTCACTGGAAGGCCAGACGTTTAGGAAGATGGGGAAGCTGATGTCACTGAGTGGCACTGCATTTGGCCATACGAGAAAATGAATTGCATAGGATCTGTAGACGAAGCCTTTGAATACATTAAAGAAAACAATGGAATAGACACTGAGGAGTCCTATCCTTATGAGGGGCCTGTGAGTAGAACATGAAAATGCATTATTCAGATGAACAGGAACAATTAGTTTTGATGGGCATACAAAACTTTTTATGAAACTGCTTGCCTCTTGTAGTAGGAAAGCTGGCTTGTTGGATTGTTATTTATTTACCAGCTAGCATACAGCTTCACGTTATGTAGTAAGATGCAATACTCAGGTCTGTCCTTTCCTCTTGTTTCTCTCTCCTTCTGCAGGGTGGGGTTTGTAGGTTTAATCCAGCCACTAAAGGCACCTGTACCGGCTATTATGTATTAAGCGGAAATGAGAAAGCTCTACAGGAAGCTGTGTCCACCATCGGACCCGTTTCTGTTGCCATAGATGCAAGTCAGCGTTCCTTCCAGCTCTATGAATCTGGGCCTCACATGAAGATCACAAACCAATTCCCTGTTACCAGTCCTTGTTATTAACTGATTAAACTTAATGATGTTAATAATTGATTGCATAATGTTGCTAAAATCAACCATTACCTCCACCATAATTTGGTGTGTATCACACTGAAATCATACACCAATCCTGTGTTACCAATCAGTACTTGGAAATGCTACCAGAACAATCTTGATACTGTTTAGTGGTTTACTTTCATTTGGCATAATCTTTGGTAAATTTACTAAGTGATAATAATTAATTGCATAATGTGGAGACAATTGAGCATTACTTGATTGATTAAAGGTATCTATGATGAGTCACAGTGTAGCAACACTGAGATAAATTGTAATGTCCTGGTTGTTGGTTATGGTATGGAAGATGGAAAAGACTACTGGCTGGTGAAGAACAGGTACCCCAACACCAATATCAACAGTTCTTTTTTATTTTTGTAATATCTAGAATGTATTTAAAGATGGAATGTACTTAATATTAATATTAAAAATAACATTACAGTATTCCAATTACTATTCAAAACAACTTCATTAACTTTAAATTGTAATTTGTACAATCAAATTACTTTTAGAGCAGTGGTCCACATTAAACACTAAATTCCTTACATACCTTATTTTTTGACAGCTGGGGTGACAATGGCTATATCAAGATGTCAAGGAACAAGAATTACAAGTGTGGTATTGCCAATACGGCCATCTATCCTCTGGTTTAAAGGAGTGTACAATAAATGCCAACAGCTACAGCTATTAAAAGCTCGTCGTTATTTTAAGTGACGCATTCTGACATAAACTACTTATTGTATACACATAATATCAATTTATTCTTAGTATTCGTATATATAATACCTTAAAAAACCTTTCTCTAGGAAACTGCAATAATATTACTTATTGATGCTTTTCTACAGGTGGGTAAAGAGCAACTCCATGGCTAACTCAATATACAGCAACTGCATGGGTTGATTTTACCTTTCTGAGATAAAAAAAAGAACAACTGGTGCTTATATAGTTTTCCAGAAAGATAAAGATAATATAAATTGACATTTCTGTTAGTGGAACTGTGTTGATGTCTAGTGAGTTGATGTCTAATTCAACTTTCCTTTTTGAGATCACTTTCTTTTTTTTCCTTTTTGTGATGCATTTTCTCTTTCTTTCTAAATAAGCTGAATATTTGTTAAGTATTCTTTGCAAATCTGTGGCATTAAATGGCCTGACAGGCTTAAATTGGCTTTAGTAATAGTATTTTCACTTAAATAAAGGCAATAAAGACATCTCAGGCATTCTGTGTTATTCTTAGTTGTTTTGCACATGGATTTTAATTTAGCAATTGACTTTTCCAATTTATTTGTAGTACCTTTTAGTTGCAAATATTAACATTGTGTAAACTACTGCATGTGACAGTACTGTCTAATCAGCACCGCGAAACAATATTATGTTATTTGATTTTCCACATTTGTGAAATTTTGTTTTGCATTATAATGGTATGTGTCAAAAATATATATAATTGCTTCCACTGTAACTGCTGAATGATATGTGTATGCTTTTCAATATAAAAACATTCTATTTTGACATTTGACATAACTCTGTTTGATATGAAATTAGTTCATTTTGTACAGGAGCAAGTAATCTTCAGTATCTGTGTGAATTTGTCACCTTGATCACAGTCACTAACTTGTATAAAGGCAATGGGTATACAGTAGCTACAGTATATCCAATCATTTTCATTTATTTCTAAATTTCACTACCATATAGTTATGGCATGGTTGTTAAAAGATCAGCTTGTCAAATGGGACCAAATGGCTACATCACTTCAAGGGTAAAGAAACATTTATCACACTGCTGTTCCCATGAAATATGAAACTATGCATTGGGCAGGCATGGGGAGTAACAGAACACATGGAATGACATTACATAATTAGGATACAAAAAAGGTAACTGTATTCTGTTATTGTTACAGAAAAAAAATTATAATCAGATTACAGAGACATTTAGTAATAATGGGTATTATTTACAGGATTACAATTGTAATGGATAAGGGCTGCAACAACTAATCAACAAAATGAATATAAATCGATAATAAAAAAATAATTGCATTATTAGTTGAACTGTGTTGTGAAACACACTGCGAATGTGCTACATTGCTGCACAAAAACACTTCTAAGTGAAATGGCAGAGAAGAAACATCAGTACAACTTTCTCTATGAAACTCTTTACAGTACACTACCCCGCTGGCCTCATGACATAACTTGTGTT
>JAQQZX010000005.1:2466261-2494153 GCA_030068355.1 Notoglanidium maculatum | reverse complement strand
GCCCTCAGACGACACTGCATCACTCATCGGCATGATTGTGTCATTGACATTACTAAATGGGCCCAGGAATACTTCCAAAAACCGCTGTCAGTAAGCACAATCGGCTGTGCCATCTGTAGATGCCAAATAAAGCTCTATCATGCCAAAGAAAGCCATATTTGAACATGGTCCAGAAGTGCCGTAGTGTCCTGTGGGCCAAGACTCATTTGAAATGGGCTGTTTCAAAGTGGGAAATATGGTCAGACGAATCCAAATTTGACATTCTTGTTGGTAATCACGGACACCTTGTCCTCCTGGCTAAAGAGGAGGGAGACCTTCCAGCATGTTATGATCATTCAGTTTAGAAGCCAGCATCTCTGATAGTATGGGATGCATAAGTGCATATGGTATGGGCAGCTTGCATGTTTTGGAAGAAACTATGAATGCTGAAAGGTATATAAAGGTTTTAGAGCAACATATGCTCCCCTCCAGATGTGATCCAGATCTATTTCAGGGAAGGCCTTGTGTATTTCAGCAGGACAATGCAAAACTACATACTACAGCCATTAGAACAGCATGGCTTCGTCGGAGAAGAGTCTGGGTGCTGAATTGGCCTGCCCGCAGTCCAGATCTTTCACCTATAGAGAACATTTGCCGCATCATTAAACGAAAAATACGTCAAAGATGACCACGGACTCTTCAGCTGCTGGAAACCTATATCAGGCAAGAATGGGACCAAATTCCAACACCAAAACTCCAGAAACTCATAACCTCAATGCCCAGACGTCTACACAATGGTAAAAATGCCCCTGTCCCAACTATTTTGAGACCTGTAGCAAGCTTCAAATTTGAAATGAGCTCATTTTGTGCATAAAATTGTAAAATTTCTCAGTTTAAACATTTGTTATGTTATCTGTGTTCTGTTGTGAATAAAATATTGGCTTATGTGATTTGAAAGTCTTTTAGTTTTCATTTTATTCAAATTTAAAGAACTTTTCTGGAATTCGGGTTATATTTTTCCACAGTGGCATGTGGGCTGGGCATGCTCTTCCTGGTTGACGGTACACCTAATTTGCTGACTGCTCTTAAACCTTGGCTTCACTCCAGCTCACTGCCAGTTTGTTGGTCAGCCACAGTGGTAGAACGCACTCTCTGCTGTTTATTTGTTGCATTTTTTAGTGTTGCTAGTGCTCGGTTTGTCCTCTTACTTACATATCTCTCTCCTCCACTTCCTGGAACACACCTTGCCATCATTCAGCCAGACTTCTCTCCATTACTCCACCCACCTGCCTGCCGCTCTCCCTTCTGCTCACCCCCAGCTCCAGAGCTGCACTTCCATGAGCCACTGAACACCTCTGACTCCACGACTAGGTTAAAGCACTGTGCCCTTGGCAGTCTGGGATCCATTCCAAATCCAGTCTCAGCCACCCACCAGCCTTCCTTTGCTCTCTCTCAACTTTCCCAACCCCTTACTGACGACAAATAAACATTCTCTTTGACTCTAATCTTCTGCATTTAGGTCCACCAATTCTGAGTCGTTAAAGAATTAACTGGCAATACCCAGCAAATGCTAGTTCTTTCCAACAGGCTCTCTTCAACCAAAAGGTGATGATCGGGTGCCACAAACAGTACCTCCAATTGCTCAAGGAAAGCCTCCACAATCTGACCACCCTGGTCACTCAGGTCCAGACTCAGGTGGCCTGAGATCTCCCCGCAATGCCAACCAATGCCACAATGCCATCCCCGGAATTCCAATCTCTGGCACTGCCCTCCTCTACACCAATGTTCCAGCCTAGAGAGCTTCCTGTGTGGATGCAGGCCCTCTATTCCAGATAGCTGGGAAGATGCTGGGGTTTCCTCCTCCTGACCTAGTCTGACCTAGACTGAGCCACAGTGGTGTAGGAGAACCAGCCTGAAAATGTTCCTCCTTTCAGGATTTTGTCTCAGAGGTGTGAAGGGTCTTTGACCACTCTGTCCAGGGCAAGGGAGTGGCCAAGTGCCTCCTCATGTTCCATCAAGGACCCTGCAGCATCATTGAGTATGCTGGAGAGTTCAGGACACTGGCAGCAGATGGGGGTGGAATGATGAGGCACTACAGGGAGTCATCCAGAAGGGACTATGCTACCATATTAAGGATGAATTGGTGGCTAGGAACAAACCCAAAGGATTGATTGCCCTAATTTCCCTGGCCACCCAACTGGACAATGCCTCCTGGAGCATTGTAGGGAAAGACAAGGGAATACACTGCAGTTGACTACCACACAACTCTGACCACTTACAGCCCCTGCTTGCCCATCACCCCCTTCTTCCCTTTCTATGCCTTGTGGTGCTATGTCTGCAACTCCTAGTCATGCTTAGCCTTAACCAAATGTCCCTTCCTCTCCCTGCCATAATTGACTCCAGGGCCAAGGGCAATTTCTTGGTGGAGAAGCTAGCTCAACAAGCTAGCACCTCCCTAGATTCCCACTTCACTCCATTGCAGTAATTCACTACACTGAACCCATGAACCTCCTTCACTCTGGCAATCACAGTGAGTCCATCCAGTTTGACTTTTTGTCCTCTCCCCAAGAGCCCCAGTCCTCAGCTCTCCCTGGCTCACTCTTCACAACCCCCATGTGGACTGGCCTTCCAAGAAGGTACTTGGTTTGAGTGCACACTGCCACCTCTGGGTCCTCAGGTCTGTCAGTTCCCCAGATGGCCCACCCACTGTTCAACCACATATGAACCCTCCTGACCTAGTTCTCAGTCCCTCACATATTCCACCTCATCACCTTCATGATTGTGCCATCAACCTCCTTCTGGGGACAACACCTCCATAAATTCATTTCTACAACCAGTTCCATCTGGAAAGGGAGATCATAGAGGAGTACATCAATGATTCCCTTGTGGCTGCCATTATTTGCTTATCTTCATTTCTGGAAGGGGCAGAATTCTTTTTTGTTGGCAAGATACAGTATATGGTTCTCTCCACCCATACATTGATTACCACAGTCTCAAAACCATCACTGTGAAGAATAAGTACCCCCTGTCACTTTTGATTTCTGATTTTTCATTTTATTTTTGATTTTTATAAAGGACATGATTGAAAGACTGCCTTTAATGCCTTATTAAATTACTTTAATTTGGGCACATTGAGTACATGGTCAACACCACAGCACTCTTTCAGGCACTGGTAAATGATGTCCCCCTGGACTTCATCAACGATTGTCCCTTTGCCTATCTGGACAACATCCTGATCTGCTCTCATGATCCCAGGAACATTCCCATCATTCTTGCCAGATCCTGCCAGTCCAGACAACCTCATTCCAGTCTCCTGTGTTGTGGCTGCTCTTACTGAGGGATTGAAAGTGTACATAATGGAAACCCAGCATACCCAACCCAATCCTGACAACTAGCCCCTGACCGACTCTTTGTCTCTGACCCCATGTGTGCTCAAGCCCTTCAGTTGGTCCATGCATTCTGTTTCACCTGCCTCCCTGGGGCCAACCACACTCTCTCCATCCTCAAGCAATACCTCTAGTGGCCCAGAATGGATATTGACACCCACTCCTACATCACGGCCTGCTCCACCTGTACCCACAGCAAGGTGTCCTATCAGGCCCTGGCTGGTCTACTTCACTTGTTGCCTGTTCATAGCCATCCATGTTCACACATTGCTTTCAACTTCGTCACCAAGCTTTCTAATTCCCAGAATAATGCCACCATCCTCAACATTGTTGACCAGTTTTGTAAGACAGTTCACTTCATAGCCATTTCCAATTGGACCATTGGACATGGTCTCTGACCAAGGACCCAATTTATGTTACTGGTGTGGAAATCCTTTCATTAGAATTTAGGTGCCTCCACCAGCCTCTCTTCTGGTTTCCACCCCAAGATGAACAGTCAAATAGAGTGAGCTAACCAAGACCTGGAAGCTGCCCTATGCTCCATCATAGCCACTATTCCTTCTAAATGGTGCACACATCTAGTCTGAGTTTAGTATGTCCATAACTCTTGTACCAGCCCTGCTACTGGCATGTCTCCTTTTGAGGGTGCCCTGGAGTCCCGGCCCTCTAGCTTTCCCACACACGAAGGAGACATTGCTGTACCTTCAATCCAGACCCATCACCATGCATACCACAAGCTATGGAGAGAGGATCAAGTGGCTGTTCTCCACTCTGCTTACCGCAACCACAGCATGGCAGACTGCCAAAGAACTCTTCCCACTGACTACCAACCTTTAAAAAAGCTTTGGATCTTGACCAAAGACATTGCTCTCAAGGTTGATGCCAAGAAACTTGCTCACTGGAACACTGGTCCTTATGAAGTCTTTAGCATAATCGACCCCACCATCGTCTGCCTCAAACTGCCCAACTTCCCAGCTCCCCATGCATCCACCCCACATTCCATGTCTCTCAGCTCATGTCAGATTCTGACAGCACTCTGCCCTCCAGTTAAACCCCATTCTCCTGGTCAGATCATGGAAGGTCATCCAGCCTTCACTGTTAAGTGCCTCCTTGAAGTATGCTGCCAGGCAGGTTCAAATTAAGACAACGTTTGGCTTAAGTTACAGTTTGGCTAATTAACATTAGCTAGCTAAAGCTAAAATTTACCTTACCTAATATTAGTTAGCTACTACTAATTAGCTAATAGCACTCCCTTTCATTTCCAGTGTTGGCTTGGCATTTCACTACCAATATAAAATGTCATGTATTATCATATGTTAACTTACATTGATGCTAAGTTATAAGTAGTGACAAATTGAAAGATTAGTTGTTGTAGAGATACATTTTGACACCAATATTTTAATATTCATTTTAATAGGCTTTTGTGTGTCTGTGTGGTTTAGTTAGCGATTTGCTTTTTGACTTTTATAGTAGACGCACCCTTTGTTTCCACTCAGGAATTCAGGAGATTTTCCTGGTTGGGTAATTGAACAATATTATAATCCACGCTTGCTGAAGACTGAGTAATTGTATTAGTTCTAATGTGTAACTATTTTATTGAACTCAGTTTAGTTTTCATTCACTGAGTGCACTCTTGCCTGATTGGTGGCAGTCAATGCCAGTATATTTCTCAGCCACAGTGGTAGCACATGCTCTCTGCCATTTATTTGTTGCATATTTTAATGTTGCTAGTGCTCTTAGCCACATATCTCTCTCCACTTTCAGAAACCCTCCTCACCCATTACTCAGCCTGACCTCTCGTCATTTCTCCGCCCACCTGCCTGCTGGTCTCTCCTCCACTACAAAGCTAAGTTTCCTTGAGCACTGCACCCTTGCCAATCCAGCCACTTCTGGCTCCAGCCTCAGCAACTCACCAACTTTCCTTTGCTCTCTCTCATCTCTCTCAAAAAACATCATTTCAACATTAAAATAGAAAATTGGAACTAGATAAATGACTAAACATATTCTATAGTTGATAAAATAAAACAAATATTATTTTAATAATGATAAATAGATAAGTTATATAACATTATTTTTTTAATTTATTTAATGTTAGGATATAGAAGCATTTTTTTATTTAGATAACTCATTCTATAATTGAAATATCATATTTGATAATGATTTCAAATGATGAAATAATTTCAAACATTTTATCATTTCAAACTGTCAGACTGTACTGGTTATAAAATTTAATATATAATATAATTTGCATTTACCTTGGATTTGATAAGGTGTACATGTCTGTGAAATTGGTAATTTGAATGGCCACATTTCTCATTGTGTGTATATTGTCAGATATGGTGTCAATGTTGGTGCCTCTCAATGACTCGCCATCTGTAATACCTGGTGGTACTGCACAGATTACCTGTTTCAAGGGGAAAATACATAAATAAAGTATACTCTACTTTGTAAAACTACAGAATATGATTTTTCTTCAGTTTAATTGTATTAACTTTAATTACTCAGTTAACACAGCACACATTACAGACAGACAGACAGACAGACAGACAGACAGACAGATACCAGAGAGAAATTGAGATAATGTATATACAGGTAGGTAGATATAGTTACAAACATATTTGAACCCAAACATCTATATAATTGATACATTTTAAAAACTTCATAAGCCTCAGGTACTGCTACACAATGAGTTTGAGCAGACTGTCCTTCACTCGATCTCCAGGTTTCATCACAGCTGCTGATTATGTAAGTTAAGAGAGCAGGTTCAGTCGACTCACCAGCAGCATATAAAGCCTGACTAGTTGCAATTGCACATACCTAAGTTTCCAACGGCCTATCATTGACCACCATTTTCCCCAATGACCAATCACTGATCACCATTGTTTGTTTTTTGATTGTCATTTTAAAGTCTAATATTTGCTGTATTTACAATTAATTAAAGCAAGTTATTGGTGACTTTCAAATGCTCATGGATTCAAAGAGGTATATGAGTCAGGACACACATGGTATTGGTCTGAATGAAGTAACATCTTTACAGGAAAATAGTGATCATCACCATCATAGTATACAAAATCCCGTCTTCCCTGGATAACAAGGAAAACAGTAACAGAGTGGTGGCTATCTCCACATAATGTCTGTATAGCTTCAGGCACATTTTACAAGTATCATGAAACTAACTGAGAAAATTATGACTAAAACACTGACTAAAATTAGATTAAAATTACAACTGAATACTGACTAGACTATGGTGGCCCAGAAGGGCAAGATACCTAAAAAAAAAAAAAATAAATAAATAAATAAATAAATAAAAAGAGGGAACTTTAAATAAAAGAAGTCAACTTTAAATTAAAAAAGGAAATTTTTTAAACATTAAATAAAAATGTCAGTTTTAAATAAAGGATGTCAACTTTAAATAAAAGAAGTCAGCAAGTCACTTTTAAAGTTGACTCTTTTTAATTAAAGTTAACTTTTTTATTTTTAAAGTTGACTCTTTTTATTTAAAGTTAACTCCTTTTATTTAAAGTTGACTTTGTTATTTTAAAGGTTGACTTCTTTATTTTAAAGTTGACTGTTTTTATTTAAAGTTGAATCTTTTTTATTAAAAGTCGACTCTTTTTTATTTAAAGTTGAGTTCTTTTTTTTTTTCTTCTTTTTTTTAGTGTCTTGCCCTTCTGTACGGTGACCCAGAATCGCAAGACACCTTTTTTAAAAAAGTCAACTTTAAATAATGAAATCAAGTTTAAATTAAAGAAGTCGACTTTAAATGTCAACAGTAAATAAAAAGAGTCGACTTTAAATAGTCAACTTTAAAAGTGATGTTGACTTCTTTTATTTAAAGTTGACATCTTTTATTTAAAATTGGCATTTTTTCATTTAAAATTGACATATTTTATTTAAAATTGACATTTTCTATTTAAAGTTGACCTCATAATTTTTAAAGTTGGTTTCTTTTATTAGCCAACCATAAGTTTGCACACATGCACTTTATGTTGTCTTCTATTGTCTACTGTTGCACACGTACATATTTTTGTACTTTTCTGTTGTCTTGTATGTAGCACTTGGTCCTGGAGAAACGCTGTCTCGTTTCACTGTAAACTGTATTACATGTATATAGTTGAAATGACAATAAAAGCCACTTGGCTTGACTTGTAAGTTGACTTTTTTTTTTTAGGTTTCTTGCCACTGTACCTAAACCTTGACTAAAATAAAACAAAAGAAAGAAAACAAAAAGACTTAAATCTGACTAAATGTACCAACAATTTTCAGTAAGTGACTAAAACTGAAACTAAAATTCTTGCCATAATTAACACTGACTTTGTAAGGTGGAGCTGGCACTGTAATGGCAGTGTTATTAATATGACAAGAACAGCTGACAGTAGACAACATGTCTTAAATCAGTGTGAGTTTCAGTCAGTGTCAGTCTTAAATTTGTGAGGCCCTGAAGGGCCATAATCTAAGCCTATTAATTTTTTCCTTTTAACCTTTTTGATATATTCTGTTGATGAACACCAATAACCTAGGTTCTGAAAAAAAAAAAAAAAAAACATTTCTAGGAAAAATAAGAGCTAACAGAAACTAGTGTATTCTAAAGTATATAAGCTGAAAACATTTATTACATGGATTAAAGTTTGTCTTATAAATGCATTCTTTTGTTTAATTGCATTTAAACAGTTGCTATGATGAGAAAAAGGGATAAACCAATTGGGATTATGTGCTTTTCCCATTTATGTATGAAAGCTCCTAGCCACACATAGCTACACTATTAGCAGAGTGATACTGAGTAGCCTACTCGATGTTTACTGCCAAGAATTGTTTGATTTTTATGCTAAGGTGTCATTTCTCCCATTACTAATTTGTTCTTTTAATAATGTACAGTGGAACGCTCAGGTATTTTATGGTGACATTATTAATACGATGATACTGGATCACAGTAGATCGTGCCTTATAAAAAAAATTTTTTTTAAAATTGCATCGTCACCACTCCTACTGCTGCCTGACATCTACTCAAAATGCATGAGCACAGCATACTTATCAATTTTATTGCACAGCTAAAGAAAACAATCATTAATATATTTTGTGTATTCCTTATCCCACCATGTGGAATCCACAACTATCAGTTCCAGTATAAAGATTACACAGTAATTTTATTTATCAAATTTCCTTTGAAATTAATTCCTGGTTAAAGCCTTGTATACATTCTGGCTTGGTTACAGCACTGTATGTCACAGGAGCTAAAATTACAGCAGACCTCTTTTTTTAAGCTTACACTTACATATAATTCCTAATTCATTTACATTTACTCAAACACTCACCTTTATCTTGTTTGCCTTTTTCCCACAGCAGCATGCACAGTTTGAGCAAAAAAAACGTCCACAATTTCCACACATGCTAACAAGATGGTGCTCAGAGACATTCACAAACCTTTACAGCAGGGCTTGGAGGATGGACTGTCAGATTACTCAGAACAGTCTGGATATTTCATGCACATTACAGGGGATTTCAGAGTATCCCTTGGGATCAGGAAATCTGTTCTTGGTTTCTGTTTCTGTTTCACAAAGTGATGTGCAAAATTACAGCGTGCAGGAGATGACAGCATGCTCTGGAACACAGAGGTTTGCTGTAAACCTGTGGTGAATAAACAATGTTTCATGGTATCCAGAATGACTGCACATTGCAGTGTATTATTATTTTCTCATAATGAATGTTATTTATAATACAATTTTGTATACACAAATCAAAGTGTCCTACATAGAATCAAGTGAAGAAATATTCACATACACACCAGTACTCACAGAAGGCAAGCTATAAAACAGATTACTGTTTAAACCAAACAAAATAATCAAACAAAAGAAACAATATATTCATTATTGGATGAGCCATGTTTAGATGCTTTAACAATCCTCATTTTATCTTTGTAATCATGTAATCAGCAAGTAAGAACAAAAAGTACTAAAATATTTCACCCAATCCTTCTTTGTTATGTTATTTAGGTCTGTGTTGGGTCTGTTATTCAAATGTATGTAAAAACTTTACGTTTAAATTGTATTTGATATAATGAAATATGCAGACGAAACAACAATAAGAACCACTACACAAACAGTAAAGGAAACAAATGTGCTTTAAATAGGCTAGACGAGATAACAAACATCAGGTGTGACGTATTAACTAGCATGATTACTGGAAACATTGACGATATAAGGCAAATGGCACCCCAAAAGGGACAAAGAAAGATAGAACGTGTCAAGTATGAAACGTGACCAAAGACAGAATTTGGACAAACTTGACAACATAAAAGTAAGTTATGTGATAATACACGCTTTTCATCCTAACTGGAACTTGAATCTACTGTGCTATAATTGCATAATTGCTGCAATTAGTGTATAAGGTGGCGAGGAAAGCTCCAAGTAGGCTTAGAAAAGTGATCAAGATGCTGAGTTTTCTTAGTATTTGATTCATTATAGTGGGAAGCTATTGTTGTGGTACAAACTCCCACAGCAGCACCCATGACCCCCATTATGAAACAATCCACAATGGATTGTAAAAACTAGAGAAAGTTTCAGTAGTAACATAAGATAATGGTATTTTGTACACTACAGTATATTGATATTTTCCACATTTCAGTGCACATTATGGGAATTTCTGATTTCATACAGGCTGTAATGTATAACTACCAAGCAAGTGCATTGTGATTCACAAAATTTACACCGGTACTTCTGTCTCATCAATATGTCCATATTCCAAACAGTGTTTTGTGCAACTAGGACAATATAAGGTGAAATTACAGTATATTTAATATTTTTTGATTTCTCATATAATATTCCTCTGTTTTGTTCTCTATGTAAAAAAGGGAATACCTGCAATATCATTTAACGCTTTGAAGTATGTATTATTTTTTCACTGTTTAATTGGGGAAATTTCAGGTGCACTGAGTACTGAAGTGTACTGAACAATGTGTTCTTATTAAATAATCTTGTGATCCATTCACAAGAGGTTTACTGCAACCACAGTCCAGAATCCAAATATCCAAAATACCAAACAGGGCGAGGTTGTACACAAAACTGGAAAAAAAATCCCAGAAAACCAGAGGGATGTGAAGAGGAGTACAGAAGTGTGGCAAGGGTCAAAACACAAGTTGTAAACACAAGACAGCTCAGAAATTACTCAAAAGCCCCAATAAAAGTCACTGAGATCACATTTCCCCCCCATTTTGATATTTGAAGTGAATATTAACTGAACTCTAGACATGTATCTGCATGATTTTATGCATTTTGCTGCTGCCACATTATAGGCTGATTAGATAACTGCACAAATGAGAAGGTGTTCTTAATAAAGTAATCATTATGTGTGCATGCATATATTGTAACTGTGAGTTGCACATTAGAGCAAAGATTAAGTGAAAAAATGTTATCATATTTTGGCTTCTTGTATGCTTGTATGCTGTAACCTATTGATTTGTAAAGTGTACATGGACTTTACTTGATGTTACTCGCTTTAACTGCAGCAAATGTTAGTGATTTTAATTTCATTTTCTACATAATGTACTTGTGAATTTTCATAAATTGTCAATATGCCACAATTGATGAGTTTTGGATGCACTGATTTTAGCCCACCTTGTGGCACTAGTTTAAAATTTTTATCAGACTAAACTCTTACAAGATAACAAAAAAAGATTTTTTTTTTGCACACAAACATAAACATATCGCCTAAATTCTATTTTATTTAGCCAAACACACATATTTATATAAGGTGTGCAATGGACATATGATCCACTAGAGGGCAGAATTTGTCTGAAATAACTCTTCTTTTTTTTTTTAAACACCCTGAAAGTTCTTTTTTTTGACTGACTGAATATATTTTGTGTTCTGTTTTTTACAAAGCTCAGATATTAATTTGGGTGCGGCTGGGCTGTAATATAGTACATGAGGGTTTTTCAACTTGACAGCATTGTGAAATGTTGCCTATAGCCTTTTCTTGTCTGATTATTTCAAGTTAGAGCTGAGTTCTATTTATAATATTTAGCATATATGATGTGTACATCTAATTGACCAAAAATACCAAATACACAACCTGACCCATTACACACATAAGAAAATGACCAGAAACTGCTGTTTATAGCTTAATGTTTTGCTAAAAGCCCCTGTTGTTTTCTTGTTCACCCTTGTTCAGATGAAACTCTTCTGTTGTTCCACAGGCTGACATCTGAGTGATACATCCTGCTCAGTTTAGATTAAATCAACACTTCTTGCTCCCTTTTATAGACAGATTTAAATTTAAATGATGGAACCTCCTTCAGACAAGACAAGACCAAACGTTACTGATCCTGAAGAAAGTTTTTGAATTAATTATCAATTGCAAATGGTTTTCCACCAAGTCAGACTGCTAAGTAATGCTGCTATATTTTACAGGCCTATTTAATTGGGCTGTAAAAAGTCAGGGTGGCTTCTTTCTGGGGTTTCATTTTTCCACAGAAGTGCTTTTGTTTGGACGAAGCTTATTCAATAGATTTCAGCTGCAAATGAGAAAGAAATTCCGCTTTTTCTTACGATTTCCGAATTGCCTGACCTCGTTATAGACAGCAACTGATACATTTGCAGTCTTGTGGACTCAAATCTAAGGATATTACCAAATCCAACTGTTTTCTCTTGGAAATATTAGTTCACATTGAGTTGCTTCACAGATGTCCATATTAATCTAGAGTAAAGGCTTAAGGGACTTGCTCAAGAGTCCAACATATCTGAGCATGTAGTAATCTTTCGGAAGAATCACATACATTTCACATGTGAATGTGAGTAATATGCAACTACAAAAGGCATGCGAAGGAGCATTTTCCATCTTAAGGAGCATTTTCTATCTTCTTCCATCTCGGAAAAGGTATATGTCTTCAAGTAAACATGTGAATCATGTGATCATGTGAAAATAAATGCATCATGGTTGAGAAAAATCATGTGTGGGAAAAAAACCCCAAACAAATGACATCGGTGAGAGTGAGCAACTTTAGGTACCGTTGTGTACCCATAAGCACGGACCTGTCCAAGACAGCGTCTCTAACATCTCAGATCTACAGAAATCCTTCTACATCACCATTACAGAGAACATCATCACTGGGAACATCACAATGGACCATAAAAGGCACGGTAGAGGGTTGTGCGGTCAGCTGAATGGATCACCAGGTCAGCACTGCACAGCCTGTAGGATATCTACACTAGGCAGGACCAGAACAGGAAAGATCTTAAAGGATCCCATACACCCTGACTACGGACTTTTCCGATCGCTGTGGTCTGGAAAATGCCTACGAAACCACATGGCCATGACTGAGAGGTTCAAGAGGAGCTTCTTCCCCCTGAGCCACAAGAACCTTGAACTTGTGACCACCACCACCCTTCAACTGCTCTGCACATGACATTAATGTATACACACACATGCACATGAAACCCACACACGAAGCACCTGATTGTACATATCACATACGGCATATACATACATACAAACATACACATATACATACATGCGTACATAATAAATGCATACACATACATGCTTTTTTTTGTATTTATTGTTTTGACTGCAATCTTCCTCATCCCTATATCGATTGTTATATTGCCTGTATAGTCTGTTTAGTCTCGGGAGTTGCAGCGTCTCATTTCACTGCACCTTTTTACCTGCTACAAATGCACATTATTATTTGCATGTGACAAATAATCTTTTGAATCTTGAACCTTAAATCTTGATTATTCACACAGTTTGTGCGACTTTTCTGTAAGAGCAGCTTCTACAGGGGAGACCTTCACTGGTGTAAATTGGCTGAAGTAACTGGCTCCAGGTTGACCATGCTGTTTTTAATTAAGACACTGTGCATGGGGGAAGATAAAATGTCAGAAAGATACGTCAAAGCGTTAGGTCAGACCTCTGTCTCTTTCTTCCACTCTTTGTGTCCTTGAAACTGATTAAAGGCAAAAGTGATTAAAGTGCAAACATGCATAGTTACATACTGTAGCATGTTTTTGATGCTCACATAAATTAGGACTGTTTCATGGGTTGTGTTCTCAGCTGGTTCTGAGGAAATGGCCACAAGGTTATAGTGAAATATTTGCCAAATCCTTCATATGTACATGTCTGGTATATAGTTTTTAATGTTCTATGTGTTACTTTTATGTATTATGTAACCATAACCATGTAACACTAATAATAGTAATAATATTTTGGTCCTATTTGTTCTATTAAGCCAGGGTCAACGGATGAAAATGAGCCATTTTGCTAAATCCAACATTTACATCATAAATATTGATGTTGACATGCATTGTCCCTGTGAAAGAAAGAAAGAAAGAAAGAAAGAAAGAAAGAAAGAAAGAAAGAAAGAAAGAAAAAGGCTCAGATCTAATAATACTCTATGCTATTTTCTTGGACTGTTTCCTGTCTAATGAATACCAAATGAACATATGAAAATGGAAATCTCATTGCTAATCATAAACCATAATCAATCTTGACTTATAATGGTCAAAAGAGCTATTGTCTTATTCTATTCTTGCATCCTAGCAATCACAATAAAACAGCCAGTGTGGGTCACATTTTGAACATTTTAAAAAGCAAAATTGTTTACTGCACGTATCAGTGCCAAACATCTGAGCATGAACTCTTCTACGTCTTGCTCCTGTATGGAATTATTGTTATGATTAAGGAGTCTTGTCGACTCACAGTCCTGTTCTGTTTCTACAAGGTGCCATGTTTTATTAAACTTGGACAACTGCTGTAAGCAAGACAAATGTCAGATATTGTAAACAATTAACTCAAACTGGTGTACCCTGTTTATTACTGAGGTTAGGGCTCTGTTTAATGGATGAATAAAAAGTGTATCAGGCTGGTGATTAAATGCAGATGGGAAAATGTGTTATATTTTATTCTTAATTGTAGAACAATAAGTTTACATGTTCTTTGTTCATTTACTCTGAAAACACTCTGAACTACATTGAACTCAGTAACAGGTAGAACAAATAAGATACTACAGTTATTAATGTTCATGTAAAGGACTAATCATTTCCGAGCTGGACTAATTAGATTAATTTCTTTGAGGGTCAGTGTGACTTTGTCTGTGCCTGAGCCAGAGGAGCCATACTGTGGTGACTACTTCTTCATGAGAAAGTATTGAAACTTGTTTTGTCATGCAGGGGAATGCTCTCAGCCCCGCGAAACTCGGCAGCAATTTCATCAAAAGTTCGGCCCTTTGTTTCCGGGAGGCGAAACATTGTGTAAGCAAAAGCTATCAAGGCCATGGACATGAAGAGGAGGTAGACATAAGCTCCACACAGGTGCTGGAATGAATAACACAAATGAAGAATGCATACTATTAACATTGACAAGGAAATGAATCAGGATATGCAAAAGAGAAGCAGTTGGTTTATCAACATCTCTGATCACTGGTGAGATCAAACATATTCCAGATATAAAACCAATTGAAGGAATTGAGCACCCATGGGCCGACTTATTAGAGAGCGCTCTATAGATGAAGGCAGATGTTTCTGAATAGTGTAAGCAAAGTGGTTTTGAGGCTGTAGGAGGCAAAACCAGTAGAAATATCACTGATGGTTGATTATGGTTGTGGACAAAATATTACATTCATTCCAAGGGTAGAATTTCTGTACTTTTCCTTAATTCCTCAATTCATTGTTCCTGTAGTAACAACAAGCAATGCAAAGCGAGATGTCATTGATGTTTTGTACAATGTTGTTGAAGTATCTCACCCCTGGAAAGGAGAAATCATTCATTCAGGTAGTAGGAAGGTGCTTGACAAAATGATCGGCCAGTATCCTCTGATATACAGCTGATTGCATCTCTTACCAGCAATGATGCATGAGAGTTTAGGGTGAGAAATTCTGATCCTTCAGAGCCTGTGATTCCAGTAGCTCTGTTATTAATAAATAGTGCCACGTCTTGAAGAGTTGCCTGTAAAATTATCCGTTATGTTTTGCCAACGATAATTGCATTATCAGCCATTTCAAATATCAACTGGTTTCATCTCAAGCAGTCCTTGGTTTACACAGATCATGAAGGAATGTCCAAAACTTTCTGTTTTTCCTTTAGTCTTTATGAAATATGCTGAATGTCTTCTACATCTTGCTTATTACTGAACTGTAATGCAGTTTCTCCCTGGCCTTTTCTTCTATTTATATTCTAAGCAACTTATCTTAGGCCTTCTTTAGTTGTAAAGGATAGAAAAGACATACCAATAATGGTGGGAATAGGAGGGCTAGCAGGAATTTCCCTCCCCAGTTAAGCATGCTGGTGAAAGCCATGGCAATGGGTCGGGCTGGCTGGTCAAAGAGCTCAGCACCAATGAACCAAGAGATGGGCCCTGGACCCAGCTCATACGCTGAAATCAGGACAAACACCACAAGAACCTGAACACCACGAATGTCCGGGGCTATGTCCTGAGGGGATATAAAGTGAATGACATCATTACTAGGATTGTTACATGGGTGTCTCATGTTGAGTACATTCACCAGAAACAACTAATTTATTTATTTTTGTTGTAAAACATATAAATTAATCTCACCAGCAAGGAGTCTGTGATGGTCATAAGTAAATTACAGAACGCTACCAACAGGAAGCCAGTAAGAAGCAGCTTCCTGCGCCCTGCCCTCTCCACCAGGATCAACTTTGAGAAGAAACAAATGCCAAATCATGAAATAACACAAAGCATGTTGTACCTTCCTGTTTTCAAGGAGACAAAAATGGTTCCTGAAGTTACTGAATGTCAGTGTTAATACAGAAGAATAGATAGAATATCATAAATAAAACTGGTTGCATTTACAAACATCACAATGTCCCCAAATCAGACACAGTTCAGAATATGCCGGAATGTTCTAACACTCACGGACACGATGGTGAACGCCACGTTGATAGCTCCCACTCCAAGTGTCAGATATTTTGCTTCTTCAAATTTGGCCTTGGTAAATATTTTTGTTGAATAATTTATGATCTGAAAATGAAATAAGAGACAGTGTGTTGTATTTTGTCTGTATTTTATCCAGGAACCAGATGCACTTAAAAAGATGAAACTTTAACATGAGGCTCCTAATGATGCGTGAGTCGACTTGACCGATGGCTGGTGGTAGGAACAGAGACAGTGTCCACCATGAACAATTGAACAATTTACTGATGAACCAGAGATGAAAAGAGACTGTGGTGTTGTGGGCTTTAAGAAGAACATTAGCATGAATTTGTGTCTTTGCTATTCAGCTTTTTAGTTGCGTTGGAAAAAGAACCAATGTTCTCTTTTAAAACCACATTTCTGGACTTATGTTTAACTATAATATGCAGTAGGCCCCTTTTGACAAAACATGGCTGCATTCAATTATTCTATTTTTTTATATACTAATTTTATTATAATATTAAAGTAATTACAGATTATTGCAAAGGTCTACATTCTCCATGGCTGCTGAATGGAAAATATACCAATGTTTCACAAAAACATGAAATTGCAAGAAGAATATGAAATGTACATTACTTCTATGACAAGACAACAGTAATAATATAATTAAAACAATATTTTTCCATGGACCTCTAGGTCTGCATAATGAACCTGGAAAGGCCATGAAAAAGTTATAAAAGTTATGTCAGAAAGAACAAAGCAAATGGTATTATTATGGAGATCCTGCTCAAAGAATACTAAATAAATACAGACTAGGTTGCTGTGTATGCAAGTTATTAAAAAATATTGATATCACATACAGTAAGAGAAATGCTAACTTTTTTATTAATTTTTTTCACACTATAAATACACCCTATTTGACAATTTCTTCACTAGTGATCTCTATAAAGTACATTTACTCTGTTCTTTATTTAGTCTCAAGGGTGTGCATACTTTTGCACTCCACTGTAAGGAAGTAAGGAAGTAATGACATTACCCACATCCAAATAAAAGATGATGGTTTGCTATATGAACACTAACCGCATTGAATCCGGATAACTGGCTGCCCAGGTTTATAATTAGAACGAGTATTATGGGCTGTCTGTAGCAGTGCTTGATGAAGAATTCCCCGATTGTTACTCTTGCTTCACTATGAGACGCTTCCTCTCTCATCTCATCCATTTCCTTTGTCACCTTGTCAGAGTTTCCTCTTAACCTTCTTAAAGCTGAAAATAAAATGGAAATGGGATATGCAGGTGAGATATAACAAGTGATAACTAGTTCTACATTAAAGTGTGAAACTGTACATTTCTCTCCCACCCACCATCTTCTGCTTCTTGCTCTTTGCCACAGTTGATGAAGAAATAGCGTGGGCTCTCAGGACAAAAAGGCAAGATCATGTACTGAAGGACAGCTGGAATAAGGGACAGAGACAGCATAAACACCCAGTACTTCCGTGTGCCCAGGACGGTTTCTAAGCCCACCACCTGTAAGATCCACCACAAACAACTGAATTAGTCTAGGTTAGTCTTCCACTGATGACAACCAGATCATAATTAGAGAGTTTTTAAAGGATGAACAGGAGATGAAGAGAATGTGTGTGGTCTCTCACCATGCCCAGGAAAATGCCAGAGGCAAAAGAAACCTGGTTGAGAGTTGCAAAGGCACCACGGAGGTTAATTGGGGACACACCCTGGATATACAGCGGGTTCAGACTCATCACCAGACCACAGAAAAGGCCAAAAATGAAACGTCCCACAATGAGAAGTTCAAAAGATTCAGCTGCCTTGCTTAGGAACATTAGACAGGCGCCCGCTACAGACAAAGTGTTTGCCATGAGAATGGCATTTCTCCTACAGGAAAAAGAAATAAAAATAAAATTAGAACCAATAAGTATTTAATAGGGGTTTTTTTCCTCGCCAGTTCTCACCTCCCAAAGGAATCAGCCAGGCCTTTAACACCCAATGACCCCAACAGAGCTCCAAAATCCTTGATGCTGACTGACAGAGCCCACAGAAATGTTAAACTGTCATCTGGCATGGACTGATTGTGTCTTGATTTCCATGTCACATTGAAGAAGTCTTCAATAATCTGAGTAAATAAATCATATCATGCAATTTTGAGCCTGTTTTTTTCCTAATTATGTCTCAGCTTGCTCATTACAGAGCTAAGATTTATGAAAAGCTGCTTTGTCTCAATATTTATTGTTAAAACAATTGAATTACTAATAAAAATGTACTTGAATTTAGTGCATTGTGAGTTAATGGTGCCTTTATTTCTGGTAGCCTAGCATTTAGGATAGTTTTTCTCCCCCCACTCCTGATAATTCTTCTGCAAACACTCTGAGTTGCAGCTCACAGGAACATTTTATATTCCCTTAAATCTCCTAAAGTTTCTTGAAACCAAATGTTGATGTGATGGGGCTCCTAAAATGGTTCTAAATTAGACAAAGGTCCATATAAACAAGCGTTCTTTTGGGAACAACAACGAGAAAGTTTAAATGTGTTTTTGTATTGGAGCTGTGACATCAGATACCAATTGCATGCCAAATTCACAGAATTAATGAATATACTTTAAGAGACTGCATTTCATCCACTTGAAAGACATGACTAAGACCTGGAAGGCCATCCTGGTATCTTCGGAATGAAATACCAACCGGAGAACGTTGCACAGTATCCACACACCGAGCCGATAAATCAACACAGTCCAGACATCATAGCTACCTGCCTGTAAACATAAAGCCTTCCAAGGCCACGTTTGGCTGAATACAAAGCTCTCATGACTTTGTAAAGTTTACTCAGTGAGATGTGCATGTTCGTGCCATGCTACCCGGAGTCGCGTACTCACTCTGGCTGGAGAGTTGACATTGCCGGTGTGGTATCCGATCTGCAGCGAGCCAAACACTGCCGCCACCACAGAGGTTAGCAGTGTGGCAGTCAGCTGACTCTGGCCACAAAACCAAACACATGTGTCACGATTAAACAATTCTGTAAGCCCAATGTAAACACACACTGACTAATGCTTATGTGCACTCTCACACAAAACACAAACCTCCCTTAGTTTCCCTTCACACATTTTCTGTCTTAAATCTTTTTCTTTTCTTTTGTTATACCCTTAAATAGCAAAGTTTCAAATTCTATCTATGGCTCAATAGGTCTAATGTTTGGACACTTATGTTTTGCTTGTGCATTAAGACTCACCATCACCACTCCCATTCACTTGATATTATTATTCGAAATCATATAAAAATCATATAAATGACAAAATCATTCAAAAATGATCTAAATGTATATGTAAAAAATTCCATTTTATAAGGTGTTTTATACAGAAATAAAAAGGCAAACACTAACCTCTCCGAGTGCCATCGGCTTGTCAGATGACTGTCACTTCTTTAGGAAAAGAGGTTATTATTCGTATTTACTTAAGAGCTTGTATTTCCAGCTATAGCTCATATATCAGGGGTTCTTAAAGTGACAAGTCTCAGAGCTGAAAGCATTTTCCACATGATACCTCTAGAGCGGGGGTGTCAAAAACATTTTCAGTAATGGGCCACATTAAATTTATTCCAATTTCAAGTGGTTCAGAACAATAAATAAATAAATAAATAAATAAATTTGTCTACTACACTAACAACACATAAACAACTCAAATGTTTTCATTTATCAGCATTTATCTGGAAGGTACATTATAAATGCAAAACCATATTGAACATATATATACTGTATATTAATACTGATTTTGAACATTGATTATAATATTGTATTGGGTTAGGGTTAGGGTTTCCGAACCCTAGACCTTGGGTAATCAATATAGTTTGCCAAATGATTTGCATATACAAAATGTAAAATGCAAAAGACATGATTAGAGACATCAAAGTCTTAGCTTTGAAAAATGAAATACCATAAACACATTTTGTCAGTAGCTGAGTTTATGGCTCTGGGTTAATTGCAATGAAAGTAATAAAATGAAAGATTTGAAAAAAGAGACTAGTTCTTTTTTCAAATATTTCAATTCAATTACCCTCCAAATGATGATATTATTTTAGACAACAGAATCCAAATGAATTTGCCAGGCCAGATTAAACCTGTTCCTGGCTACTACCTCCACTAGCGTATCCATCATGTATCATTAGTTTGAATGAACTTTTATGGATGCTGTTATGACACATTTCCAGTCATAAATTAGGATATTTATGACAGACCATCCAATCAAGTCTAATTTCTAAATTCAAGACACCCATGTAGTCCCTTACCTGTTTATAGGATTGAGGAGTGATTATATCTGCTTGAGATCCAACATCCACTCTTTCTTGGCACCTCTTCAGTGTGTATACATTTCATCCAGGGATTAACACTTGTTCACACACACCGATAGTTCCAGGTCCTTCATTTGCACCCCACCCCTGTATGCCCCCTTTCCCTACTCCCATCTCAATGATAACTCTCCGGTAAGCTTTCAGACACTTGTCCATACCCAAGCTCCCATGTGATCCCTGATGAAATCACACCAGTGTGATGAATTTTGAGTTGGGTCTGAAAGAATGGCAGCGTTTGGCATCCCAGGTCTACACAAAATTCTCTCTGTCTCACTCTATCATCTTCCTGTCATAATTCTGTTATTTTCTTAAGTTTGATCATAAAACTCAGAACATCTACTGAAGGACTAGATTAATGATTAAGAATTGCTCCAAAAATAATGTAACAGTCTAGGTCATTTTAAAGTCCACAAATTGTATTGCAACTTTCAACATTTGTTAATGCTTTTGTAAATGAGACAGCTTGAAAGTGTGCGCATGCCTACATGCATCTCTTTGTACAGGCTGGTCCTGTCTGGTAATTTTGTCATATAAGAATGTCAACTAACTGGGATTTAACCAACAGGTGAAGAAATTCTTTACTTAGTTTCTGTGAAGTAAAATGCAAGTGCATTGTGGTTAAGTAATATACATATATTTACAGAGTCTGACTATCCACTTTATTTACATTCATGCAGTTATTCCAATTTAAGTTTTAATTTTATTCGCATAGCTCTTTTAACAATGGACATCAGAGTTATTTTCAGCATGAAGTCTATTTTGTTGAAGTTATCAACAGTTCAATGACGACATGAGTGTAAAACTTTTCGTACCAATTGCAATCCAAGCATCCCAGTTCACCAAAACACTCTATGCCTGTGAGCCTTCCAGATCTTCTCCTTTACTTAATAGAAAACTATTAACAAAAGGCTTGACTAAACAAAGATGGTTTCAGCCTAGACTTAAACATTGAGACTGTGTCTGAGTCCCAAAAACGAATTGGAAGGCTGTTCAATAACTGTGGGGCTTTGTAAGAGAAAGCTCAGCCCCAACTGTAGCCTTCACTATTCAAGGTACTAACAAAGAGCCTGCACATTTGAACCAAACTATGAATCGAATAGTCAGTAATAGCATTTTATAAAAAGTGCAAAATTTGATTACGAGCCAATGCAGTGGATAAGATAAAGATAAGGGCGATATCTTCTGGTTCTAGTCAGGACTCTGACTGCAGCATTCTGGACTAATTAGATCTTGTATATAAACTATATAACTATGAATGGATAAATATTATGAAAATGCTTTAATAAATGTATTATTGGCAAATTGCTGTAGTAGAAGAGAAATAAAACACTTCTGGATATTGGTATTGGCAAATTTTCGCCTTCAGAGCGGTAACAGTAATGCCATTTGTCATCAGGTTGCATCATTCCACCTCCTTGTTGATTATTCTCCTATAACAGTACATCACCAAGTGTTTTGTTCCTTATTTTTTCCCCTGATATAATGTCAAATCACTTCATGCAAGTGTAAGCAGCAGGCCTGCTGACCATCTTGAGTTGCTCATTGTGTATTTTGTTCCCCACACAATTTTTCATCCAGTCAAAGAGTCAAAAAATAAATGAAAACTCTCAAAGTTTTAAATGACTACAATAAAGAATACATTGTTGTGGTGGTAATGTAATAACACAGTCTTGGTTTACATTTAGATTTTTGAATTCATCTCTTGTTCTGTTAGTCATTCCCCTAAAAATATAGTAGATGTGGAATGATTTGAAAACATTAGAGAAACATAGAACATATTTTCATAGGGGAAAGTTTGTATAACACGGCAGCACCAAAGCAAGGGCTCAATATTTTGCTTAGGAAAATGTCTAGAATATTTATTAGTAGATTTGTGAATATGACATGTACTCTTCAGTGGTGAACCAAAACAGCACAGAAATGCAGTATCCTCTAATATTACTTGTATTTTTTAAGTAGGCTACTTTGTCTTGTGCCATATTTTAATGTACAGTATTGTGCAAAAGTCTGAGACACATGTAAAGAAGTGCTGTAAAGTAAAGGCAGATGACTTCAAAATGAATGAAATTAAATCTGTCTGCTGCCAAAAGAAAAATAGTAAAACATACAGTAATAAAGTAAACAGAGAAAGTATTTGGTGCAATGACCCTTTGCTTTTCCCCCCTTAAATATGAGCTGTAAGTTTTAATGAGCATCTTGGAGAATCTGCCACAGCTCTTCTGGAGACTTTGACCGTCGCACTTGCTTCTTCTTTTTGCACCAAAACCGAGGAGCCTTCATTATGTTTTTTGTCTGAAAAGTGGTCTCCCATGTAATATGCTGCTTTCTTTACTGACATACAAACATTTTTCAAATACAAATAATTTTTTGGAAATGTAATGTTCGGAAATCTAAATTGTTTTTTGCACTGACTCAAGGATGCAGAATTCATACAATAAATATCTATAACAAAATGTGGACTACAAAAAAATGGGGGTACCTAAACCTTTTGCACAGAACTGTGTATGTGATTTGACGTAATCTCTATGCTATGCCATGAAGTTAAAGGTAAACAATTTTAGACTTCCACATCACAGCAGACTGTGATACGAACATGCCATCCGAAGAAAATATAACCCTCAATCTAGGGATAGATAGTAATATGATTTAAATCCTACAGATACATATGTATAAACAAGCTAATGTAATCCAGAACCTAAAAAATGAAGTCTAAGCAGTGTATGTCTGAATGTCAAGGGTTATTGTTAAAAAAAAAAGAAGAAAAAAAAAAAGATTTTTTCAGTGACAGATTAAAGACATGACCACATTGTGTACTGAGTCAGACCGTCATCTTGTCCGTGAGACTGCAATAATAAGCAAATGTTTCGGGAGTGTCTATGTTGCGACAATTTGTTTTTTCGAAACGATATATGAGGATTTTCAATCACACTCAACTAAAGGTTCTCATGCAAGGCCAGTATAAAAGGGGAGATGAAATGTGCATGGGTAATGAATCTGGGTGAGGAGGCATTCCTACACAGAGACCACATCACAAGTGGGCAGAAAAGCCACAGCCGTAAAAGCTGAGTGAAATACTATAAAACTGAAGTGCCCTGAACGTGCCCTCAGAGTTCCAGGTAATCCCTCCCGCATCCCCCGCAGATGACTTCATCACGCAAGTGATTCATCACATATGATCTCTCCGAGAGCAGCGAGGCCTCACCTACAACAAAGTCAGGATACATTTTATTTGTCTTTGGCTTACATTCGTGAACTAATGATGATAAAATAATGTCAATAATAATTTCTTCATATATTGAAAAGAATTCAGAAAGAATTTTTTTTTTAATAAAACTTTTTTACTTTCATTTTATTGCCACCAGGGGGCTCCCTTTTACACATAACCTTCCTGGAGGCTTTTCTCAAAAGGCCCTTAATAAAAAAATGAGCAAAAAAAGACCTGTTCTACTTTCATTTTTATTAAAATTTCCCACTACATATACACACACATGCACGCGCGCACACTCAAAGATGGCATCTATTACCTTTACAATCTTAATAAGACCATGAATTTAATAACGTAATTATTTCGTTGTAACAAAAACTGTAAGCTGACTGTTTATGGAAATGTCTTTAAAGGTTATTTTGTATCAGCAGTAAAAGCACATTCAGACTAAGACTGATCAAATGTCTTGTAAAAAGAGTAAAGGAAAGGCTGGCTTAATCCCAAACCGCAGTTTTAGCCCTGAAATAAGCGATAAGAAATGCAAGGAAGGAACCTTTTCCAGGCTTTTATCACTGGCAGTTCTGGAATTGAAACCTAATCAATGTTAATCCAAAATTTAATAGAAAACAGATGGAGTAAGATCGAATGTTAAGCTGCCTAAGATCTCACACTTTAAACATGCCTTGTTCTACTGATATGAGCTGTTCTTTGGTAATGAGTCTTGTGTTTTCATGATCAATATGTAGAAGAGTCTGCTCTCACTGTAAAGACACATGTACCAACCATCAAAAAAAAAAAAAAAAAGGGACGAGAGGTAGAAGAAAGGACACCTGCCCTGATTAGGCCATCTGTATTCTCAATCATTACTGAGTTTCTGTGACGTGACCTTTGACCCTAGGCGTTGACCTCCTGACAGGTGACCTCTGGGCATGGAGAGCAGGTGCTGCTCCAGAGAATCACGCAGGGCATCAGGCACAAATGGTTCACAGTGAATACCCCAAGGTCCAAAAAACACTTCCCCACCAATCCACACACACACACACACACATGCATTTCCTGACCTGCTCAGACCCTCATTGTAACTATTAACTATGTGATCCTACAACTGACTGCCTTTAATAAGCTCTAATGGCCTTTGAAATATCCATCAGGATCAGTGAGTGCACACAGGCAAAGCTGCTTATGTAACCTCTTTGTTTCATATGCTTGAGGGAGAGCTGGAAAGAAGACAGCGCTGCTATTCCACTATTCTGTTAAAATATTTACTTTCCAACTGAAACTATATAAAAGCTCTTGTTTTAAATCTGGGAATTCAAGCTTCAGCTCTTTTCCTGTGGTGAAGTACTGAACTGTCTTTTTAAAACCTGGGCTAATTTATTGAACAAATCTCTTCACTCCTGAACACTGCACTCAGGAGTTAAAAACATCTTTACACCTTTACATCTAGACACACACACACACACACACACACACACACGCACGCACGCACGCACGCACGCACACACACACACATACACACACACTTACATCCTTAAGCAGCTGCATCATTATAAAACTTCTTTTGAACTTCACAAATGCCACATGTGTCAGTGTAAGACAGATGTAGTGCAGCTGCTTGTAAGCTTTTTTTTTCCGTCTCTCCACCCAGCCATCTCCTTTTGCCAATCTAACACCCTCCAGCCTCCATCCTACACCACCGGCATCTTTACCAACACATAGAAACCAGCATCACAAAACATTTAACACTCTCAACTACATAAGCCTTAAATATGTGAGACTAATCCCTTTCTGTTAGGCTTTCGTGTTAGGACCAGATAAATAAATTATAACAATAAAATAAAGGAAAATGAAATATGAAATTATATAAAATAAAATAAAACACCACAGCCTTTTAAACCTGGGGAAATGGAATTAGTTTTTACTCTGTCCAGCTCCTTTACCTCCTCATTTGTATACTATATGTATGTATTTGCCGTCTCCTTTGCTTCTACACCGGATTTCTTATTAATATGACATTGAATGTTTCTCCGCCCATCCAGCTCCTTTTGCCAGTCTAACACCCTCGGCCCTCCATCTTACACCACCAGCATCACGTCTCAAAGCATTTAATGTACTGGATTTCATAAACCTTAAACGTGTGTGACTAGCCCGGCTCTGTTAGAGTTTAATGTAAGGGCCAGATTAACATAAATATTATAAATAACATAACACAAAAAGCACTATATATATATATAATAGATAGATAGATAGATAGATAGATAGACAGATAGACAGATAGACAGATAGATAGATGTTGGTAATGGTTGTTGTTATTGTTGTTACTGGTGGTAGAAGTTGTTTAAAGAATCATATATTACTAAATAAATTAAGTCTATTAAGTATTAAGTCTATAACGTCTCTCTATGACTCACCAACTGCAAATGACAAATAGGCAATTTGTATAAAAAAGGTCCAAGAGGTTCTTGTTTTTTCCCACTAAGAGAAAAATTCCAAGTGGAATGCTAACTCCTTTAATAAGCTAAAAACTTAACTTAATTAAAAAACACACAATGAACCCCTTTTAGGAGTTAATCAGGAACTAGCGGGTATTGTCTGTGCTAATTTTTTCCTTAAACTGGGAAAAACTTAATCCCTTACATTTACATGCAATACATTATATATTCTGTCTTGCATTTCTGTAACTTCTGTGAATTGTTCCTGGTATTTTTTGCACCAGAACAAACTCTTGGAGAATTAAAGTGCTTCTGGCGGATCTCTTCATTGCACTCCAGAAGGTTCTATCGGGAAGCTGGTTGACTACGAATCAGTTGCAGATCTTGTTTTTAGATTTATGAACGCTCTTCCTGCAACTTTGACAGTAATCTACGTGCCTTCATGCTGATAGCTTGATTAGCTGTGATTGCAGCCATGCTTACTGAGTCAAGCGATTTGAAACGGCTGGAGCACGATGGCTGCTCAGCTGCAGTCTGGAAGCACTTCGGGGGGCACGCACACCGACTTCTGCAGGTGGGGGTCGTGGAAAATGGAGGGCAGCTGTGAAAAGAGGTGTGGGCTTTACTAAAAACCTCGTCTGGCTTTAGCCAAATGCTTAGTACATTACCACATGGCATTTCAAACCTAAGCTGGTCATTAAACCTGTCTTGACATAATTAAGCACATGTCCTGATTAGCAGAATGACCCTTGTGTTCAGTTAGAGACAAACACCCATAGTAAATGTAGTTTTTTGAGGTATAAGTTGATTGATTCATCATCTAGCATGAGAAATTGACCTCCTGGAATGTTTGCACTAAAAAGTTGATTTACTTTCTCATCTCTTATTCAAACTCCCACCTTTACATTTAAACACATTTGATGTCAGGACTTTACCAACTCATAGGAAGTGCTTTTGCAAGACTGATTATAGAATATTGGATAAAAATGTGGATGAATATTTGGTTATTCATTTTAACCACCATGAATGGGTTTGTAGTAGGAATTGCATGACAGATTCTTTTACTAGACTTCCAAAAGGTAGTGACTTAGACATCTTATCCACAGTTAAGTCAAAAAAACACGATTGATTCATTGATTTTTAAGGTATTTTTCGATTGCAGTTAAATGCTGAGTAAAAAAACAACAACAAAAAAACAGAAAGGAACGTGTCCAATCAGATTTCAGTTAAAGACGCAATTCTTTAAATCTTTAAGTGCAATAAATACCAAATAATAAATCTGCTTTGCCTACCACATTATATTAAAGATTTATAATTCGGCAAATTCTTAAAATGCAGTCTGCTCAGTTTCTTGTTGCTTCTGGAAATGAGAGTGAACAGCATGGAAGGTCATGTCCTTATATCTCAGCACCCAACCTTCCTTAGATGTAGGATGCAATGTCCAGCTTCAGTAGCATTCAAAAATGGAACGAACGCTCTGCTCTAAACTAGCCGAGTGGGAAAGCATAATCATTTGCAACCTGTGGTTCAGAATGTGCTCTTTCGCACAGCGCTGGTCACAAGGGAATTCACTAGGCCAAAGTGAAATTACTGAAATTTAATTGAACTTTCATGGACAATAACCTGTGGTGTAATCCTGTCTCACATCCAGTGTTCCCTGGCCCATGTTCT
>JAQQZX010000005.1:2374257-2385402 GCA_030068355.1 Notoglanidium maculatum | reverse complement strand
ATATATATATATATATATATATATATATATATATATAGATATATATATATATATATATAGGCTAAGCAGTGGTACCATTGAGTGCAAAAGTTTGTATCCCCCTTTGATTTAGAATACAAAATTATTACACGATAGAGGATCCAAATGCTGCTCAGAGGACAATGATAACAATTGGAGGTTATAAAATCAAGGGTGGACATAGAATTTATTAAAGAATATTAAAATAGCATGATAAAATTCAATACAAATGATATGCAGTTTAACTGATTTTCATACTTGTGTGTTTCCTGTAACTTGTGATGATGAAGGTACGTCTCTGAAACCTAATGCATCAACTATAGAGCATCATTTTTTGCCATTGTATAAGTACAATGAAATAGAGTTTGCAACACAGTAGAGTAGTAAAATCCTAAAATAATCTAAAATGTAGTTGTTTATAGACTTACCTACATATAAAAATACAGGATGTCCCACAAGTCTGGATCCATAGGCAATTATTTACTTAAATACAGATCTTATGACAAGTGCTAAAACTGATGGCCTCATAAATGTCTCCCAATTATTATTTTTTTCATAATTTTCCCCATTTTTTGAAGGCAATGAACCCATCCCAAAACATGTGGTATCATTTAAAAGTCCTAAATGTCCTCTTTAAAGACCAATGGAAGTTAGTTCAGTAGCTTGCATGGTTTGGGAGATAAAGAAGTTTACATATGTCCTCAAGAAAGGATACAATTGAGCTGCTGGAACTCAGCCAGTTATGTTTGTAGGGACAATGGAGCAGCAGCTTACTATTTGAAAGTGCAAATGTGTTTGAAAGTGATAAGAGCAATACAGTGACATTTTTTTGACATGGAGTTAGGAATTCCAATATACCAACCATCATACAATACCTTGCAGTATTGCAGGGTCAAAGATTAAAAAAATATACATAACATGTTCTAATAGAGTAATTTCTATGTAAGAATAGAATGGTTGCATTACATTTTGCTATTAATTATTGAAAAAATTATCTTTATTTTGTTCAAAAGGTATGCAGACTTTTACACTTATCTGTATATGTGTAGATATATGTACAGATAGATAAGTACAAAAAGATAGATAAATAGGTTTCATCACTCATATTGCTATCCAGTATAGATATGGATCTAATGAAATTGTGTAAATGTAGTTAGGCCTCCCTAGCACTTGCAGAGTAGATAATAATGGATCTACAGTGTGAAGTGTAAGAATGCAGCCCTCTGAATTCGTCCACATTTTGTTATGACTTGAAACTAAAATGGATCAACGTTATGAAGTGACATAAAATATCCCATAATAGCCCATCCATCCATTATCTATACTGGCTATCGGTGGAGCCAATCCCCTTGACCTAAGGCAAGAGGCAGGGTACACCCTGACAGGTCACCAAACTATTGCAAGGCTAACACAAAGATGAACAACAATTCACACTCACATTCACACCTGTGCCATTAGCCAGGTGTAGTTGACTTAATCTGCATGTCTTTGGACTGTGGAAGGAAACCAGAGCGCTCAGAGGAAACCCATGTAGGCATGGGGAGAACATGCAAACTCTGCACAGAAAGGCCCCAGTCACCCGGCAGGTTCAAACCCAGAACCTTCTTGCTGTGAGGCAACAATGCCTCAAAAATAATTAAAGTTGATGTGAAAACCAAAATTAATTCTGGTGCAACTGGTTGCCATCAGAAGTCACATGACTAGCTGAATGGAGTCAACCTCTGTCCCAGACCCCAGAGATTGATAGAGAACTTACAGTACTATGCAAAAGGCTTGAGCCATTCCTCATTTCTTCATATTTTGCTTCCAAAGAGCCAGACTTTCTTGTATTTTTAACATGGTCTTGTAGTTCTCCAGGCTTCCTGCATTCCTCTATAGAAAAAAACATGACAGAACACTATCAGTCGTGGACTGGCCTCCCCAAAGCCTGTTCCTCATCATTACTGAGCAGTATGAAACTTTGATCTCTGGGAAGAATAACTTATGTTAATAATAATTTCTGCTTATCACACAGCTCACCATGGTGGATCCACTGGAACCCGAGGACCAGAATAAGATCAGATGTCCATATTTTGAGACCCCAACTGCAGCATCAGAAGCCCCCTGTCTACCTGAGCAGGATGAAGATGGGGAAAGGGAAAAGACTACTCTTGACTCTCAAGAACAAGAGCCTGGAGCTGAGCCTGAACAGAGCCCTCAAGGTAGCCAGTTACAGAACACTGAAGCTGAACATCCTAAGCTACATCTAGATCTTTACAACTTTGATTCCCCAGCTGCAGAAGGCAGCCGTTATGTGCTGACCAGCCCTCGTTCACTTGAGGCATGTGCACGATGTGGAGTCAAACCAGTGGAACTTCTACCTCGACCACTGTCTGATTTTGCACGTGAGGCACCTGGCCATAGCATGCGTGTAGCTACAGGGATGTTTGAAGTGTATGAGAGGGACAGACATGCTAAACTCAGACAGTGCAGAGAGGAACGAGAAAGAATAGTACAAGAGGAGAAAAGAAGGGCCCTCCAGGCAGCACTGAACAACAGCAGCAGATCACAGGATTCAGAGAAGCCTCAAGATACAACCAACACTGGAGGTACTAAGCAAACCAATCATGGGTGTGTTACCTCTGGACCCATCCCCAAAAAGTCATCGGCTAGCAGGGGTCCATCAAAACCACATGATACACCAACTTCACATCCCGTCTCAAAAAATATACCTCAGTGCCAGGAAAAACTAACAAACACATACCCTTTGTGTGCAAGTTCATCTACTAAGACAATTTCACCTCAGTCCTTAACAGCAAGTCCATTGAGTACTGGGCATACTGTTAGAGGGACATCTGTAAAACAGTCTAAATTACTTGTTGCTGAGTCTGCTGGAAAGACTCAAGGATCCATATCTCCAAAACCAATTACATCAACAACAGGAGCACCAGTGTCCAAAAAACCATTTAGTACCCTATCAAAGTCTGCAAACACATTCCCCAGGTCAACACCAAAGCCTTCATCCTTTCCAAGGATGTCATCATCTCTTGCGCCAGTTGTATCAAAATCGGCAGCACAAAGCCCTGCCAATGGCATCACTAGTCCATTTACTCAGCACAATGGGCACATTATGTCCATGTCAAAAGTCAGAGAGAGAAGCCATTCATTAGAGTCTTTACAAAGAAGAAGGGAAGTGGTTAGCTCTTCTAATACTTCAACCACTACCACAACAGCAACAACAACCACATGTGCCTCTTCAGAATCAGCATCCTCCTCTTACAGCTGGGAAGGGGTACGGGATCACTGGGGTAAGACCTCAAGTCCTCGTGCTCGCACCTTAGCTACCTTTAACTCTCTGATGGGCCGAAGCTTAAGCTTGGGAGATCTGAGTCACTCTCCGCAGACTACACAAAAGGTAGAGCGCATTGTAAAAGAGGTAAAGCGTCGAGGCCTCATGGCTGTACCAGAACGTGACCGTAAGATTGCAGCATTAATGCTAGCCAGGTATCAAGAAGAAGATATCATGAGTCAAACACGCTATGTTGCACATTTGCAGTGGGACAGTGAACGCCGGATAGATGAGCTGCGGCGTGAACGTGAAGAGCGTGATAAACAGCGAGCGGTGCTCCAGTGCCAGCGAGCATGGCAGTCACAAGTTTCCACCAGGCAGCAGAGACTCAGCCAGCAGGAACGGGATGCAGCAGCGGCTAAGTTAAGGCGAGTGGCTGAAAGTGAGGAGCGCTGGCGGGAATTATCTGAGCAACAAGAGAGAAGCAGGTTGCAAAAACTTCAGCAGGCTGCTCGTGAGGAGAAGCTGAAGAAGGCCATGCAGAAGCAGAACCTAAAAACATTGGAAGAAGAGCGGGCTGCTATGCTGGAGCATGAGAAGGTGCTCATCAAAGAGAAGCTAACTATTGCAGAGTTGAAGAGGCAGGAGCGAGAGCACCAAATGCTGGAGGAGCTTCGTGGCCTCAATCGTGCTGAAAAGCGGCGGCATACAGCGCTCATCCAGGAGATTGAGCGCCGTGAAGCAGATGAGCGTGAGGAAACACGGCGGACAGCAGATGAGAAGCTGAGCCGGTCAATGGAAAACTATGAGCAGATACAAGAGCGACGTTGGCGAGAGCTTCGAGAGAAAGCCAAGCGTGAAGAACAGCAGAGCCAGAAAGCCAGAAAGGCTGCTGAGCAGCGTGAGCGGCAACTGAAAGACCAAATGGAGGCCCGGGCAAGGGAAGCACTGAAGCGGGCACAGCAGGCTACCACGGTGGCAGAGGAAAGGGCCCGAGAAAAAGCCCAGCGTGCTGTCCAGAGCAGACTGGAGAAAGAACGCCTTCAGAGACTCAATCGTCAGAAAGTGGAGGAGGAGGAAAAGCAGAGGCGCCTGGAGTTGCTCCAATCTATAGAACGCAAGCTAGAGAAAAGTGAACAAATTTTCCGTGAAAAACGTGCTGTGTTAGAAAGTGCGCGTTCAGTAGCACGTGCCTCCTTCCATGTTCGGGACCGTGTACGAGAAGAGACCAACATGCGCACCTTTGACAAGATGGTCCTGGAAGCACAGTTAAAGGCTAGTTTGGATGAAAAGTGAGGTGTTTTCTCTCTACATTACCTGTGACTGGAAATGAGCAGCTTGAGCCTCTATGGCAGCCTCATCACAGACCTGGACCCACAGCTTTGCTGAAACATATCTCTTCACAGAATCATGTTTCTTTTCCAGCTGTTGAGCCATTTATCATGAATGAAATACATTTCTCTTAGTTTTGTCACTGGTGGTTGTGTGTGGATGAGTCGCTTGCAGTGGTGTGCCTGTTTTGTAACATGCAAATAGCCAAACTTATCTGAAGACTGTTCATAAAGAGTTTGTTGTTTACTAATTAGCAAGTCACCATTTCATCACTGATGACTTATTTTGTTAAACCCAAACAAAGGAGAGTGCAGAGTGCTTCATAAGAGAGAACTGGGTGCATGATCTTGAAGTCCCAATCTGACACCTGCTGATGGTAGGCACTAGGACTTGCCTACGTGTGAAACACAACGCTGACAGAGCAGGATTTACATGAGGACGTGGCAAAGAGTGATCTCAGCAGAGTTCAGCTGCTAATGAAGCAGTGAAGGATTGGTTCAGCATAAGGATCCGTGAACCTATGCTGACGTTCTGCATTCTCTCACAATCAGGTATGTTTATGTTATTTTGCTTAAATATTGTTTAATCATTGATTTAAAGGAACAACAGTCCATTTTTAAACTTTCTTACAGGTACACATAACCTAGAAAATATGTAGAACATGATAAAAAAAAAATTGTTTTAGGAAAGGCATCCTCACGAAACGGCCCCGATTATCAAGCTGGATATGAATGGGTTTATGCATAAATCATTAATATGAGCATTTCACAAGAAATTTGGTATTCATGAAAATCCCATAAAATTGAAAAAATGTTTGTATCTTACTCCTTCTTCCTAGTATGTGTAAATTTACACCCAAGAAGACTAACTAATGTAAACCTTGATTTGATGGACTCCCAATCCTGTAATTTGCATGAATTACTGCACTTTTCTATATATGGAATATACTGTTATGGTGAAATAGCTTATTTTTATTGTACTTGCAGCATTAAGCAGACGCCTTTATCCAGAGCGACTTGCAGAAGTTCTTTGAAGTCTCTTTCCAAAACACATCCTCACGCAAGTTCACTAGGGCAGGGACTAAGAAACTGAGAAAATTCATTTGGAAAACTGCAGTCCATGATAGACTGCTTGTATGTGTTTACATGGGCCTCCTGTCATTCTTTTTATAGACACTCCCCAATGCCACTTGACACCACCCACATCTCAGTCTGTTTGGAAAGTATCAAATATAGCCAGGTTTTTTTTTTTTTAAAAAAAGCTTAATCACAACAAACACAAAAACTAGAATAAATATTGGTAGCAGGTACCATTGGGGAAATCTATTACTGGTGAAAGGGGATGTTACGCAGGATTAGCTAAGTTCTTGGACATGTATGGAAATGCATTCTGCATAAAGCTTTGAGCAGTTTTTACATAATGAATCAAGTAAATATCTTTTATCACTTACAGAACCAGGTAAGGTAATGCTTTGGATGAGCCACCTTCATAGACATCCATTATAGGTATGTAATTCTAGCTAACTACCTTGCAGCTAATGATCCTAAATAGTTATCACTGTTAGTGATGGCAGATCAGCTCTGAAGAGCACATTATAAAGAAAAACATGAAAGCAAAGACACTCTTGGCCATTTTCACAGCAGCAAATCAACATGAACTCTCGTGAGTTTTTCAGCTGTCACTGTCTGTGTTAGCTAGTTAGCAATGTTGCATTTGAAGTAGGCCAATGATGCTAACTAGTTAACACTAATAATGATTCATGAGACCTTATCATTAAAAGAAAAATAGGACAGAGACAGAATATTGACCAGTCTCTTAAATCAATATGAGATAAATTTTGCATCTTTGTAATTTTATTAATTAGCTATCAATCAGTTAAATGGCTGAGTGGGCAAATGCACAGGTCATGCTAAAATGCTAACACTGGGGGAGACAGGAGTATAATGTCCACTCTGGAGGAAAAAAAAAAGAAAAGAAGTTGCTCTGGATAAGTGTAATGTAATGGAATGTCATAAATTTGTAAGGAGTAAGAAAAAAACCCCATTCCAATGTTGTTGACGTATTTAATTGATGTAACTACATACATCATATACTTAACCGCTAAAGACTTAATCTGATTTTGCTCATTTAACTTGTACTTCTTTAATTTAGCAGTATGTTTTCTGAATATTACATACATCCTTCTGATTCAAGTAAGGAACACAACACTTGGAGTAGATTGTGAACACACTGAATACAAACTAAGTTAAATTGTGGTCTTCAGATTACAAATGTAGAAATGGGGACATACTGCAGTCAGACATTTCCAAAAATTATCCAAACTAATCTGCAGCTAAAAAAAAAACAAATTTTCATGACTAAAAATGGGGAAGTCGAAATGGAGAGGATTATGAGACACATTTTTATGCTGTAGTTGCCATAGCAATATGCATTGGAGATGGTGGCCCAAGCCTTTGATGAAATCCCAAGGGATCAGGGGAATGTGAGTGAGAGAGGGCTGCATCTAGAAGAGTCCTTTCTTATTGCTGACAGACCAAAGTGCCACCTCAAAGTAAATTTTTAGTGGGCAGAAGAAGAGTACAGACTGATAATGGTGGAACAGTATTGCTGGCTACCACTAACATCCTGACAGAAATGACTGAATATATGATTCTATACAATGCCTTGCAAAATAATTCAATCCCCTTAAAAGTCATCAGATTCATCTAGATTACAAATGACACTTATACAGACAATATGCTCTTAAAGTGGTTTTTATGGGCAAAATTCAGTGTTCATAAGCAGACCTAATTAAAACAAAATTAAAAACTGAAAAATGCTGCTTGCGTAAGTATTAAGAGGTTCTTCCTTCATAGACCCATCTTTTTTAGTCAGTTAGTGTAAGTTCCTGCCAGCTTTGCACAGTTTGGGAGTGATTTTTTTGGGAGCCCATTCTTTCTGGCAGATGTGCTCCAGGTTCTTCAGTTTATTTGGATGTTGTTTGTTGACCGCAATTTTCAAACAATGCCACAGATTCAAAATGGGATTCAGATCTGGACTTTCACTCCATATATTCTCCCTTCAATTTTGACAAGAAGCCCAGGTTCTGAGGATGAAAAGCTTCCCCAGGGCATGATGGTGCTACCACCATGTTTCACTGTAAGGATGCTATGAAGTGAGGTATGGTTTGCATTAGGTTTGTAACACATGAAGTACTTTGAAACTTGCATCCAACAAATATCTTGATCTTGGACTCATTACAAACAAACAAACAAACCAAAACAGCACCACATCTTCACTGAGGAAGGTCACCTTTGTGCTTTCATCTGGCTCTTCTTGAGCAGTGGTTTCTTCTAGCCATCCTCCCATACTGTCACCAATTAAGCATAGCTCTTGAAATTGTCATCTGGTACACCTTTACCCCACTGTACTCTATAGCAGTTTCAAGTTGACTATTGGCCTCAGTGTGGCTTCTTCACCTTCTTCACGGGAGAACCTTGTCTAAGTACTACTTGAGTGGTGTGATGCAGCTTCCACTTCCTCACTATTGATCCAGCAGGACTTACTGGGATTTATGAAGTTATGAAATTCTATTATCTTGTCTTTAACTTACTTAGTCTTCGTTTTCACACCTTTCCTTCAGACTGACAAGAGGCTCTTTAATGACAGTTGAACTAAAGTGGTTTTCATCCAGAAAATGGGAGCTGTTTTAATGTTTCACAGGTGAAGACTAATTTTAAGTAAATTGTGTCCGCCTTGAAACAATATCTTTCACATCTGGAGCTTCCAGAAGCATCTTGTGGGTTGAATGTTTATGCAGGCAGCATTTTTCTATTTTTTTTTTAAATACTTGTTGCCCAATAATCAATCTTGACTTATAAAATTCATTGTAAGAATGTGAATTCACATTAAAAATACTGACAGTCTAGAACAAGACTCTGATCAGTTTCAGGTGGATTGAATACTTTTGCAAGACACTGTATTTCCTGAGCCTGGATGAGTATTACTTTTCATTTCTGACATGCAAACAATAAAAAGCAAAAACTACATTTCATTGCTCTGACTTCGCTTGGTCTCTAATAATGAAAAACCACTTATTGCATTTTAAGAAATGTGTTAAATTTGTCAATCTTTAATAGCTAAAGGTAACAATTTCTAGGTGCTGCTGTGAGATGTGAGTATTTATAGTCTTATTTACACTTTTATGAAGTTTTACTAGTACTTCATTTAAGCTTGATGATTATGGGTCCAACATACATTTATATGGAATTGATTCTCTGATTACATAATATTTCACATTTTTCCTCTTGCCTCCGACACAGAATTTTCCCTATAGTATAATGTCTGGAGCCAACACTTTTTCTTTTGTTTTTTTAAATCAAAAAGCTCAAGGAAGGTTTCCCAACCCAGACCTGGTATAGTCTCGACTCAGGTGTGCTCCTGTACTGTAAGGGTGGTGCAGTATAGACATAGACATATTAATATCCAGTGATTTATTACTGTTACTTTAAATGTAACTTGGTAAAAGTGAATAATAAGCTTACGTCTTGTTTGTTTCTTAGGTCATATGTTTATGTAGATCTGGAGATGATGAAGGTGGCATCCACTGCGTGAGCTGCAGACTTTTCCCAATAAAACGCACAAGATTGATGATAACTGTGATCTCATGTTCCTCTCCTATTTAACAGTGATTAGAATAAATGTGACTTTAATAAGCCGTAAAATATTTTCTGATGTACTACAGTGTCAGGGATGGAGAAAATTCTTAGATGGGATAAAAACTGTCAAGACATGAACAGCCATCTCATTATCATTTACTGACTTATCATTGCTGGAGTTTTGTTATAGTTTTAAAGATGGTCTCCTAGAGCTATTTGGCAAAAAAAGTACTGGGAAATTAATCTTAATTTCATATTCTGCATATATTATATGCTTGCGCTGTTCCAGTTTAGATTGGCAATACAGGGTATTTTCAGTGGATATAACGAAAACAAAAGGTCATTATCTTGCATTAAATTATGTAAAATAGAGTAAAACCTACAAGTTGAATGATTATTGGCTGTCATATTCTCATAATGATTGAATTTTTTTGGGAAATGTTTTAGCTGCCATTGACTGTACATGATTTGCTATTACAATAAACCTGAAATGCTGTTAGTCACAGCACAGCAGTGTTATGATCATGTGTCTATCAGTCGAGTGCTGTACTTGTTGGTCCAACACCACATTTTCAAACTCACAAGTCTTAAAATATTCAACTCTCACAATAAGAAAAAGAAGAAGAAGCCATTGGGTGTGCACAAGAAAAACTGATCTGTTTTAAATATGTGATCTAACCTGCTTAAAACAGTACTGGTTTTGTGAATAGGATGCTGTGTGAAGGATTCAAGAAAATAAAGTCTGAACTTTTCCATGAGTGGCATTGTGTTCAGTCCATTTTTTGAAAAAAATTCTTAATCAGAGATTTTGTCTCATTTTAATATTTAAGATTCATGTGGCTTTGCAACACGTTCAATAAAATCATCAAACTGTATATTTTAAAGGTGTTACAGCTCAACATAAAAACCCATTTGTGATTCTAGAAATATTTTTACATTACTGAACGGTTATACCGTATCAAAGGACCTTTTGATTTTATATTACAATACAGTAAAACATACAGTAATGTCAATTTTACTAGACATCAAATCTTAAATCGTAAAATCTAGTACAATAACAAAATCTAGACACAAACAGGAACCTCACCAGGCTACTTTTGATTGATTGATTAATTTTTTATTTTTTTTTTACTTTCCATTTCTTCCATTGTGTTTCACCATTCTTTGATTAAACAAAGAAACAAATAATTAAATAAATAGATAGATCAATGCCCACTGATATTTGTTCTCAATTTTTCTTAATGTGTTATTGTTTCTTATTTAACTCCGTTGTTTTTAATTTTAGCAAGTTAATGTATAATTTCAGATTTTCCACAAAGACTCACTTTCATTTCTTTATTTATTCGCATTTCCTTTTTTAATATTAGTATTTTAATTGTACATTTATTTACATAAGATACATGTTGTGAACTAAAAATAAAGTGGCTGCTTATTAAACACTTAATGATCACATTCATCTCATCATAAATTTATTTAAGATGTATATTTGGCAATGACAGAACAGAATGGTGTGTTTTTTTTTACAGAAATATACTGTTAGTAATATGTTGTCCTGTAAAAATACAGTATTGTATTCTATTTAAACATATAGTAGTGTGCTGTTACGATAAACATTATAGTAAGAATGTTGTAAGTATTAATAATACATTTTTACAGTGTAAGTGAGCTTATATTTTCTATATGTCAAAAATGTTTAAGACAGAAATATGATGTAAATGAAATAAAAGAATAAATATGAACACATCCAGAAGAAATAACTGAAGAACATACACTACCAGTCAAAAGTTTGGACACACCTTCTAATTATTTTTAGTACTTAAAAGTCACTTCATGTCTTAAAGTAATGATGGACTGTTGTTTCTCTTTACTTAGTCGAGCGGTTGTTGACAT
>JAQQZX010000005.1:2334470-2348231 GCA_030068355.1 Notoglanidium maculatum | reverse complement strand
TATTCAGTAATGTTTTACAACGTAGAAAGCAAAAAAAATAAAGAAAAACCTATGAAAAAGAGTAGGTGACCCCAAACATTTGACATTTGGTAGTGTATGTATATGATAAGCTTTTTGTCCTAATGTATGAATCATTAAATCTTTGCTCTACCTCATTCACAATGAACTCAGAAATCTAAAATTCTACAGCACAACATATGTATAGTATAGATATATAGCATACTTTACTAATCCCTGGAGGGAAATTGCAGCATGGCGCCTTAGATAGATTGTGTATTGAGATATTAAACGTTTTTAATAAAGACAGGCTGTTTCCGTCTCACTACAAAAGATTGACACAAAATAATCCAGACTCATGAAAATGTAACATTTTTGTGATTCAATGTAAATTTATTACATTCCCTTACCCATCACTTGAATTGACCCCATTATCCTTGCCATTATTAACTGTACTAAAAGCCTGAGTAGAAACTCAGTACAGGAGGGCTACAAGTGAAGTTTTCATTAAGCTCATCTGACTGTTATTTGTACACAATGCATTATATACAGAGGCTCTGCTTTGGGCAGGCACCACAATAATTACAGTAAAAGCATCCCACCCTGACCACATCAGCAGAGCTCGGAGATGCTTCTCGAAGTGAACAGCAGCCGAGTGTGAGTGACACGTAACAAGCACAAACGAGTAAAAAGCTCAAGCAGTTCCTTCGAGCCAACCATAATTTAAACTGCTATTAAAATAGCCGGTATTGTAAATAATTACACACCATTCTACCAGTCATGACCTTTGTTAAGATGAAGAATGGTCCCTCGTGTGTATAAAAGCCTTGCATTGTTTCAGTTTTTCACCAACAAAAATAGACACCGTTTCCGTTTTACCATGTTGAAAAAAATGAAACATTAAAAAAGATTTGGCAGATTAGAAAAACGGACATTACATGGATGCGGTGTCGCGACTAAGCCTAATACTCTTTCAGAGCTATTTGTTCGAGATGATAAACAAACAAACAAAAAAATATATTCCTCCGCCTCAATTCATTAGTATGGAAAATACTATCAACCACAAGCTGTATGCTGGAAAACTATTGCTGCACAAATGTCTACATGTTCTGGCCATACAGCTCAGACATGGAGTCTAATCTGAAGCTCGGATGGCTAACACTAAGTCACATGTGAACAACCAAGAGAAACGGTCATTGATTAAATCCTTACTGCAGTGTATAGAAAAACAATTCAGAAAGGAAACATGGAATCACGTTTGCATCATGGGACTCGAAATGGTAATGCAGGTCACTACATATTATGTTAAAAACAATTGTAGTTCACTGATGCTTCTGTTAAAGAGAAACATTTCAAAAAGGAAAACTCTGCAGAGGAAGGACCAACACCATAAAAAAAAATAAAAAAAATCAATGAAGCTGTGGTGTCACTTGTTTACGTATGGTTAATGCCTGCTATCAGCCCATAGCACTTTGGGGTTATGGTCATGTGATCACACAGATGCCCCACAAGTCCATTTCTGTGCAACAGATCTGATCCGTATAGAGAGGCATGATGAGGGAAATCGGCCACCACTTTTTAGAGTCCCCTGTTCACGACAGTCTTTTTTCCCCCTTTTTAGTGGTGGTGGCCAATCGAGAGCACCAGAGGGATGAGGCAGCCTATGACGAGTGCCAGCACTTCCACTTTGCTCAGTCCTTTTCCTCCTCCAGCTGAGTGGCTGTGCCCGCCTGTGCCTCCCACCTCGGGTAGGACGTGCACCGTGGCAACGTAGAGGAAGGTGCCGGCTGAGAACAGCATGGCCACTCCTGTGGCGTTGACATCAGACAGCGCCTCTTTACTGCTCTGAATAGAGACAGGGTGGGGCAAACAATGGCGCGATTAAACAAGAGTCAGGTCACATCATGCACATATAAATCTTCATTTAATTCGCTAACCCACTAGACAAGTCTGTTTGCTCAAAGGCAATTAGCTAGGCTTAAAAAAACAGGAACGCAAAAGAAGGGCTAGAGCTACAGCTTTGCAGCAACAGTTTGGAGCCCCTTCCTACATGGGTGTAATGGTCAGGCGTCCAGAAACTTTTGGCTATATAGTGTATTCGCTCCAACGACATAAATGCAGCAAGTCTTCGCCATGATTTTGGCTGTAGTGGTGTCGCATCTCGCACGTTATTTGACTCTGTCTAGTGTCTTCACTGTCACTATGGGAAGTGTTTAAATATGATGCGACTCGTTGTTGCGCTTGCCTTAGAGATACAGGACGGCAAAAAATACGTGAACCATTTGCAGCAGGTTCCGTTTAAACAAACATAAATAAAAAGTTCTGTAAAACTCGATAGCAAGTAAAGGTTGTTTGACAAGTGATGTAATAAATAAATGAACTTAATTAGGCAATAATAAAACACCATGGTGATCGTTAATAAAATTCTATGGTGGGGGGGCTGGGGGGGCTTTCTTCATTTTGGAAGATTGTCGTCAACTTATTTGAATTGTAAAATGGAGGAACCAATTTTCTTTGTCATTCAAAAACCAAATTTGTGCACCTGATTCATACCTGTGTGTGTGTGTGTGTGTGTGTGCTGATTTTTACTCATTTCGTTAATTACATTACTCAAGCACCCAGAGACAAAACAAAGCTTTAGCAGTTTTAAACTGTGCTATTACCAAGACAAGCATCTCCTGTCAAATCTTACAGCTCATTAGTTTATAATGTTGGTTGCTAAAGCAGTTTTCTTTCTGAATCACTTTGGATACATATAAAAACCTGCCAAATCTGGTCAACACTGCATACCAGTAGCAAGCATGACCTGTATATTCCCACATAGGCTATATTAAATGTGACATGATTTCTTGGCACAGAAAGCAGCCTCTGTGGAATTTTCCTTTATTGGAACAAACAGGTTAGGCATGTTACACATACACAATACACTCCAAGCTAGAACCTGCAAGGCTTGAAATAAGATACAGCAGGGCACTGCTGCACAACACCGGTCACACAACTCTTCTCACACTGTTTTGTATTTGCACTTTATGCAGTCGGAGTACTGTCACGTGCTGCACCATGATCCTGGAGAAACATCATTTCGTTCCAATGTACACAAGCTATATAAACTTTTCAGGGTTTCTGCAATGCTGCGATCACTACCCAAGTATTAACGGACCGTGGTTAAGATGTTGGACTAGTGATCAGAAGGTTGTGAGTTCAAATCCCAGCACTGCCGAGCTATCTCTGCTGGACCCTTGAGAAAGGCCCTTAACCCTCACCTGCTCAACTGTGTAAATGTAAGTCGCTCTGGATAAGGGCATCTGCTAATTGATGTAAACGTATTAACCGTTTTGTTATGTTCCCGCTCAATAGTACCCAATAAACCGGCATTTCATTGCATGCGTTAGGGCATAAAAACCGCTGCATGCCGAGTACATACAGCAACAGTTATACTTATGACCAGTACTTTATATTTGAATAACTTCTATTTATTAAATTCACATTAATCTGACTGAAGTTCTAGATGGGTTTTTTTTCTCTTGACAATCTTCATGCCTTCCTTTCATGCACCATTCGATTTTCGTCTTCTCCGAAACAAGGTGTCCTACCTGGCTGAGGCCTAGGAAGGTGATCATAGCGAGAACAGGAGCGGCCAAGGCAAAGATCAGCAGGTGTTTTCTGATCCGGTTCCTCTCTAAACCTGCATGCATTAGGAATGAGACGAGGCCAAAGGCAGCAGGCGCCTGTCGAGCACAGAGAGATGAAACACTTTAAAGTAATGCAGAGGCTCATATTTCCTCCAGCAAGGGCAAACAAATCGCAAATTATATTTTTTTGATTCCGATCTAGACTTGTGTTCATTCTTATGTGTATATATAATTTCCATCAATGCCAGCCAGTGGCTAGACGGGTGAAGGACAGACCCAAAAGTTCTGCTTCTTTTGAAACGTTATACGCTGAAGAACACTGTAGTCACTTCCTGGAGTCCTCTTTATTCATGTGAACCAGAGTCGGAATCAGAATAATAAAGTTTTTTAAAAAAATTGTTTCGTTAACACTTTAATCTCTCGAACCTAAATCTTTAAAAATAAAAATGTATTTAATTTATTAGTTTTTAAACACAGCTATACAGTGACTAAGAATGCCTTTACCTTATGAAGCATGATGGCCACGAAGACAATGAGCTGGACGCTAGTCTGAGAGGTAGAAGCTGCCGCTCCAAGTGCAACTCCGTCAGCTGGAGAGACAAACACATCGCGTATGATTTTGTCCCAAACACGTATACACGTCCAGCCAAAGCGGCTTCTCATGAAGCATGGAGAACTTTCTATCATGCAATCCCACACAACACAAAACCCTCTGGAGCATGTGCCTTGACCCTGTTCATTCACCTGCAGCATGGACAACCAAACCGAGTGTAGTGGTGATTTTAGAGCTGGCTGCCCTCGCTGCTTCGGGATCTGTACAAAAATAGAAAACAGACTCAGAATTTCATCAAATCAGAAAATCTACGTCTGTGAGTCTGTGTTTGGGCAAACTGACCGTCGCCGCTGTGTACGTGTGAGCTGCCAATCTGGTCCACCAGCAACATGAAGACGAATCCCAATACCAGAGAGACACCGATGAAGGCATGGAGCTCCTCGTGACTGTGCGCGTGTTCGTGACTCGGCCCCCCCACCGATTCAGCAGCTTTCTGCTCCGGCGCAGACACCTCGGCCTGACCGTGAGCGTGGTGTCCTGCTGCAGGAAGAGGATAATTCGTAGTAGTTAAACAAATCTGCAAGTTGCCTAAAAGCTTTTCTTCTTGAGATAGCAATCAGGATCAAATGCAGATTCTGAAAGTCGCACAAAACATCTTGATAATAATAAAAGTAGGCATGTGATTATGTATCGTGTGACGATAAAACGATTTGAATCGAGGAAATAAAAAAATAAAAATAAAAAAATGAACCGTGACCATCAGGCTGAGGAATCACTTAGTTTTTCTTTTTGCTGTTATTGCGTTGTTTAGACAGTAGAGGGCGTAATAATGTACAATCCAGGTAATGCACGTGACGTCACTGTAGGCGAAATGAACAGTTCGGATGCTGCAGAAACACACACAAAAACAACAGGTCTAAAATGGGAAAGAGCTTTTGTGCGACTGACTGTGCTAAAAGTCTTTCAATAGACTGTCGAAAGCTAAAGAAAAAAGAAGCAAATGAGGTGTTTTATATTTAAATCAAACTGAATAGTCAATGTGTTGAATCATTACAAGCCTATAGAACTGTTGCAACCGTTATCATCAGTCAGGTGACGAATATGGTAGGATGAAAATATCTAGAGATATTAGGCTTCGAACAAAGCCATGTTTATCAGAGTGGACACTTCCCTTCATCACCAAACTACCACTTAGATTTGAACAATATGGGGTCGTTTTCCTGCTGCCTTATTCACTGCTTCCTCTACCATTTTGTGATCCCTTTACACAGTTTTCTATCCTTGATACAATATTAATATCCAGTCTTCAGTGCTGTTATATAAAAAAATTAAAAAAAAAACAAAAACAAAATGTGATTATTAAAACATTTTTTATTATAAATGCTAAGTTACCACCTCCCGACAGAAAGCTTTACGATATCAACAATTACACTTGTTTATTTGGAGTATGAAGCAACATCTTCTGTCCAATCAGAATTGAGCATCCCACAGCACTGTGGTTTAACAGATAGGAATCCAATATTGGCATTATTCCAATAACCTTCTGTAGCCCAGGTATGCAAAACATCAAGGCATGACTGTGGCATGAGTTTAAAACAATACCAATACGTCGTCTCTGTTCTCAGTACTCAGTATCGGATGGGCGAAGCCTGGCATTTATCCACCGTCTCAGGTTACAGAACAATTATTTTGTCTTATCTCGAATGTTTTTGCTTTTACTCGGGCTGGACTACGGTCAGAGTATTTTACTCGAATGTGTAAAAAAAATCACAGGAGTCAGGAGTTTTATCACCCAATGTAGGAGCAGCGAAGCAGAGTGAATTCTTACTGCTGGAAGGAAGTCCGTCTGACTGGTTCTGTAATTATGTAGGCTTGCAAATATTCAGAGCCTTAATATAAGCTTTTGTGTGGGTGTCTGTGTGTGCTTAAGAGAAAGGAATAGAAAAACTGACTCACCCTCCAGCACCTCCTCATACAGCGCATGGACTCCCTCAGGAATAATGACAGCCAGCGCAGTACCGCACAACAGACCTGCGCCCAACACCGTCACCAGCTTCAACTTTTCCTGAAGGTCAGAGAAGACAAGCACTAAGATTTAAATACTGAACCAACTTTATCACAAAAAAGGAACAGAGAGTTCCTTCACTTTATACTTTTCCACAATACAGATTACAGATACTCCAGTCACTCATCCCTATCGAGTCCCCAAAAATGTCTCGACCCCCTGCCTCTCCTAGCATGACTGTAATGATATCACACAAACCAGCTATCAGAACAAAGCTTTGCTGACCATAACTAAATGAAACGATTTCCAATTCTTTATTTTTGGCTAAGCAGCTCTGCACATCAGTGCACTGCTTCCTCTCACCCACTCACTCTTTCAGCTTTTAACGAGGTCACGACATTGGGCCGCATTTATCAAGCTAGATACGGAGTCGCGCTGCTCGATTACAGCAAAAATCATAATCACGATTATTTTGACCAATACTGCGATGACTGTTATTTTCCGGAAATACTCTTGACTGGGGAAACCTTGTGCACAGGACATTTCGACCGTGAACGCGTTTTGACTGCTGTGCTGTAGGGATTTTCTTAACAGCATTTTTTTTGCATGGACAGTCCAGGTCATCCCACAGTGCTTCTCTCAAGTACTTATTCCTGCTAGCATCTTCTAACTAGTAATTTGTCTCTAGATTTTGACAATTTTCAGATGCTGTTACAAAGCTAAATATTTTTACTGGCACAGAAGGTCAAAAAATATTCCACTTTGTGCCTTTTCTCTCGTTGTTCATTTCGTGCTCCCGGGTGTCTGTCCGTCCTTTTATTGAGATTTGTGGGTGTTGCTAACCTGCTCTACAGCACACAAAGCTGCTGATACATGAGCTGAGAGAGCAGGTTCGTTATATACAGGTGTGTAATACCTGATTGTGTTGCGATTACCACCAATCAACGGAGAAGCACCATCGTTTCCCAACGACCAATCAAGGGAGAAGCACCATCGTTTCCCAACGACCAATCACGGATCACCACCGTTTCCCAACGACCAATCAACGAAGAAGCACCACCGTTTCCCAACGACCAATCAACGGACCACCACCGTTTCCCAACGACCAATCACGGATCAAAGTTTGTCCCACCGTCGCACTTGATACCTTCACGACCACTAAAAGACTTTCTTTTTGTCTGCGTTCTTGATACAAAGTATAGTACTGTAATTAGTTTAGTTATTTTATATTGCGATATTTCTATTTTAAGTGAAAATCTTCCTTCTTCATGCACCGAACTTTTCCTGTAATTTGACTTGCCAGTGATCATAGTGAATAATGAATAACGCTAGTGAGTCGAGGATGTGACGCTTTTCTACTTTTCTCAGAACAGTTACGGGTGAAAAACACACCTCAGTACGAAGAAGAAAAAACAGCCTTTCCAAAAATGTTGTAGTTCCAGCGGAAAAAAATTAACTTACACAAAAACATTTCCACAAAACTTAACGAAAAATACTGAAAAATGAGGCCCGGTGTAAGAGACGTGTTATGGAAGTCACATTAAGAAGAAAAAACATCTAAAAGGAGCTTTATCTTTTTGTTCCCTTTCGTTTTTCTGTGTTATTATATACATATATATGCAACAATTTCCCCCTTAATGATCACCACTGGCTTGATTAATACAAAAAATGTATATTTTTTGATACCGTTAAGATGTTAAGCTGTAACACCGCTATTGAGTTCAGTGCTGGTGAAGGAGCGGATGGCTCGCGCGAACTTTGGTCAGAGATTTAAAGCGGACTCGCCTTTGCCATGCAAACATCATTAAGCTACTTTTTAAAAATGTATTTACACTTTTGCATCCTGTGTATCATAAAATTCCGCTTTGGCTACTGGATTTAGCTAAAGAACTTAAAATAAATTCCACCACAATGGACAGAAAACTTTTAACAGACGCTCAATCAATCAACAAAGGCTAGTCGCTGAGGTAACTAAACAAATAGCTAGCTAGGGTATCTTATAGCGTTACGTAACATGACAGTAAAAGGTTAACTCACCTCTGAAAAGTTGACAGCCAGAGGGATTGTTCCTGCAACATAACATCCCACTAACATGGCCAGTGAAAACAGGCTTATTGAACTGAAGTCGTCCATTTCACACCGTCGGATACCCTAACTAGCTTCACTACAAACCTAGCTTCTGCTAGCTAATATCAAATCTTCTGTATCTGGTGAATTAAATCTGGTGTATTAACCGACACCACACTGAATCTGATCAAATGTGTGTGATGTACTGTTAAAGCTAATAGAGCCAGCAACGTCAACAAATCGAGGATGATTAAAAACCAATTCGCTTGCTCTTAGCCCCGGTTAGCAAATTAGCACGCGCAACAAACGTCTTCACATCAAATAATGTGCAATTCAGACAATAATATCCTTTTAAACACACTGCAGCAGTCACACACTGAGTTTCACTCGGCTAACAGGTCCACTCAGGAGGTTTTGTTTGTGTTTCCGCTGCTGCTACTGCCACAGTGGCAAAAACCTGTAGCTCCTCCACTCAAAGCACTTCCTAAACCTCAATAGATTAGCCTACCTAGCCGGCTAGCAAGCCGTTACCCAGTCCTCTAGCTAGTTTCCTAGGAAACTGTAGTCAATGACATTATTCTTAAATTAATCTCGGAATGATATAGATTAAATATCTGCTGTAATTCCGCAACCCCTGCATTAATAACTGCTCATTTCGGCTTCAACGCCAGCTGTAACGCGCTGTAACGTTGGCAAGCAGCGAGCACTTCCGGGTCACAGTGTTCAAAATAAAAGCTCACAGAGGTTTATTTCCAAATAGCGCTAAGCTCCCTATGTCACCGCACAATGTAGCGGGTCTAATTAGAGGCCTGTACTACATATCTAGTGCACTATGCGTCGAGAAAAACGCTAATCGATATTCAGCCATTAGGTATGCCAAAACGGATCGTGCTGGTTAACATAAAGTTTTGAAAATGAAATTAACTTTATTGGGACTGCTTCAAAAAAAAGTTATGTTTCCATAATATTGCTGTGAAACCCCCAAATTAGTTCTTTTGAAAAGACACAGTTACAATGTAAAAATGTTAAGCAACAATTATTCATCTCTAGCATATTTTGTCTATGGCCTTGAATTTGTTGCTCTATTTTGCTTCCTGGTTGAATAAAAATGTTTAAAAAATGTCTTTTAATTCAATTACAGTCCACAAAACGATATTTAATTTAGAACACTGACTCTACATCCATTCATTGGGCTCAATTAGAACCATTATCGGATCAGCCCAAATGTATTGCCATATGCGGTTGCTGGGGTTTCCTCTGGGTTCTCCAGTTTCCTCACACTGTCCAAAATATGCTGAATGGCTACATTAAATTGCCTAGATATGAAAGAGTGAGTGTGTGTGTGTGTGTGTGTGTGTGTGTGTTCTGCCCTGGGATGGCTTGGCTTCCCATCCTGGTTACATTCTCCAACCTTGAGCCCAGAGTTGCCAGGATTGGCTCTGAATCCACTGTGACCGTGACCAGGATAAAGCTGAAGATGAATGAATAAAAGGATATTTCTTCCTTCTTTTGTTCATAATTGTTGGATATTTGTCTATTTTCCGAGCTATTCTGTATGTTTTCTTGGAAAAACCAGATACAGCTCTATTTATGATTGATAAGAACATGTTGCTGTGCTTCACTTATTCAACTTAATTCCAGGGCAGGACAAAAACATTCACTTATATCTTTAATAGTGAACTTTTAGGAGGTTGCCATTTACATTTTAGCAGATTTAAGACAATCTTTATAAAGATAAACCTGCATATTTATCTTTAACATAAAAATGACAATTAAGTGAATCTATATTGTGTCATAGTCATAAAATATTCAAATTTATACTGTTAGAAAAACATTAAACAACATTAAAAATTGTGTACTTAAAGAGTAATTAAAAAAAACATACACGTAGATGATCAGTTGTGCTCTACATGCATACAACAGGCATAAACACAAAAAAATGAATTATATGTATTGTTATCATCTTTGAGATTTATAACAAGTACATGAAAGTAAATAAAAAGCAAGATTTTTTTATTTTCTTTTAACAATATAACTGTGTAAGAATACAAAAAGTCCTTGTCAGTATTACACATATTCCATATATGCAGGTAAAGTACAAATCTCCAAAATGGATTCTGAGTAACAAGAACAAATACTGTTTCTTGTAACCTTGCTGAGTTCATATTTCTGTAAGCCGCCATGATTAATTATTTTTGTCTTTTCAAAGGTCAAGAGGCTCCCCAATGTTCTCTCCAAATCCATGAGCCTGTATAAACAGTTCAGAGGGTTTTTATAGTGGTTAAAAGAAGATTGCCAGTGAGAAATAGATTAACATGAGAAAGTGCTGCCTAAGAACAGGGCTATTATGATCAAAAGGATTAGAATGGGCACTAGAGGGTACTACAGCTTTATTTGGTAGTCTTCCTTCATGCAACTTAGGCAGACGGAGTACCTAATCAACCGGTACTCAATGTGTTCATACAGACTAATAATAAATGCATAACTGTTTCATAACTCAATAATTATTTAAAGATCAGCACAAGAGCTTAATATTTTGCTGCTAGCCACCATGACCTCCGACTGCTTAACAATTAATTTCAGAACTGATGTGTTGATCTTTGCATATGTCATTTCAAAATGTTATATCGGTTCCTCTTGAACAATGATGCTAAATAAAACAAAGGAATGATGATAATGCACAAACGCAAACCTCTATACATGTAGATGTTGGAATATTCTAACCTCACTATGTTTTGTTCTTATCCATATTCATATATAAAAAATAAAGGTAACCCTTAATGTTTATGTTTGTACTGTTGAGGGAATCGTCTAAGATATTATGGAAAACCGAACAACAGAAAATGTAGAACATCTTCATAAAGTTGTGTGTAAATTAAAGGTCCGTTATGTAGGATTCTGAGGGTGTCTATTAGCAAAAATTGAGTATATATTCCATATAATACTTATGGAATTTCTATGTATGTTTTCATTAGTGTAACCTGTAACTACGAATCGCAAGCTTAGAATGAGCCCTTTATATCTACACAGGGTGAGGGTCCGCCTTTACAGAGCCGCCATGTTGCTCCGCTACAGTAGCTGAGAGCGGACAAACCTCTAGAGAGCGCCTTCCATGTTTTGTGTTTTTATAAGTGGCAGCGTGAATAGGAAGGACGCATCAGAAGAATTACAAAGAGGAAGAAAGGAAGGCAAGGAAAAAGAAAGAAAAGGAATCAGTGTTTGCTGGTGCTGGCAAGTTTGAGAACCCAAATTTTGAAAAAAAAAAAAGAGGATCATACTTATTATTTAGCGCGGAAAAAGCAAGGGAGTGTGAATGTAAGGACTAGGTAGTACACTATGGACACTTGACGGACACCATACATTCTAATACATTGCTTGGAAAGGGAAGGGTAAATGGAGGGGCATTCAGATGGTTGAAGCCTACATAGTGGATCTTTAAGTAAAGAAGTCTGAAGAATTGTTCATTTCTAAAAGCGTATATTGAAAACCTACATTGACAGAGACGAAAACATCCCTAAAAACAAATTGCTTTATTTTTTCATAGGGTTTCCTCTCAAAACCTACTAAAAACATGCCTGCACAATTCAATGTTTCATTTTCCTAAGACTTCAGTCTGGTGTCAAGTTAATAACAGCACAAGCCATGGGACAGCAGTTGTTCATCAAAGCTGTTTTAACTAGCTGATGCTTCCCTCTGCTTGCTCATTAGTTCCAAGAAAATTACTTTGGAGGGTTAGCAGAACATTGGCATGACATGGAAATAAAAGCCACTCACATTCTACTGAGACTTTATCAAAGTATAATAGTTTTAGGTAAAAACATCTGAATGTCTGTTTGCACACTGTGTGTTAAGCTGAATTGCTGAGACCGTTTTCCTCATTTTCACCACTTTCATTCTCACAGTATATATTGAAAATGACTAACACTGATCTGTTCAACATGTACTAATTATAAAACTAGAGGTGCATTTTTGCACGGAATTGCAAGTCTGATTGCTCCGCAGTGCACAAAAAGACGATTGTGGCTCATGAGGGATGGATCTGTATGTTGGTTTTGTCTGTCTGAGCTATGAAATAAAGTTTGGTGGCTATCTGATGTAGCGTGACCAAGCAGGAAGACATTGATTCCAAAACTCTATGTATTTCTATGTGGCCAAAAATGCATTGCTGCCAATGGAAGGAAATTGGATTGACCAAAACCAAGAAAAAGACGAGTACAGGTCATAGCTTTCATGTATGTGTTGGGTGCGTTGTCCTGAGATGTCATATTACATTTGGTGGATATAAGATGAAGCGTGACCAATCAGGAAGACTTTCATTCCGAAACTCATTCATATTCATTTCAATGGGGGGAAAAACATGACGGGAAAATGAGAGAATGAGTGTGTCTTTCCAAAAGCTGGATAAAAGCACACTATTCGGGGACAGGCCAGACAAGTTAAAGTTGGTTTGGGGTCAATATCTTGAAAACTGAAGACGTTGCACAGCAAAAAAAAAATTGCACAATCATACTAACGAGCATCTGAAAGCATCTTGTTGCTCAGTACAAATGATGTAACCACAAAACACCCGACCTGTCTGTACAATCTCAAACTGTTTGATTCATTTCTAACAAATCAAAAGCATTCTAGAAAGCTTAGCCATCCAAAATCCTCTGAAAGCTTTAAACTACCTCCCCAGAAAAGCTAGGTTACAGACGAGTTTGCTAAAATGCACATAAAATACCTGCAGAGTCCTCAGATGAGAGGAAGATAAATTTCTCCTACACTGAGGGGATGAGAAAAATGTGTAGGAAAATAGGAAGTGCTCATGATCCAAAGCAAACCACTTCATCTGTGAAGCATGGTGGCGTGAGAATATATGGCTGCTACTGGAATTGGCTCACTTGTCATTTATAATGATTTTACGGCTGACACCAGCAGCAGAACGAAGTCAAAAGCATCGAAACAGCCCAGATTTTACCGAATGCTTCGAAACCCAGTGGACGGTACATCACCTTGCAGACAGAAAATACCTAGAAACAAGCTGCTACATCCACTGTGCTGTTTTTAAGAACCAAAAAAGGGAAATGTTCTTTACTGATCTCGGAGCACTTGACTTGAAGCTCACCCGGAACTTGCTAGAGAATCAGCAAGGAAGATGTCTATGTCTATGTCTACAATTATACATGACTTTATAGGACACCAGAGTGCTGTTGCATTCTCAAACCTGTTGTTGATTAAGTGTTGATTAATTCACTATAAGAGGAGCTTTGACAATTTTCACAGGTGCAAATTAATGTCCATCCATTATCTATATTGCTTTATCCGTCTGGGTTGCGGGGGAAGCTGGAGCCAATCTCAGCAGATTTCGGGCGAGTACACCCTGGGCAGGTTGCCAGTCCACCACAGGGCCAACTCAAACAAACAGCCACACATGCTCGCATTCACAAATATGAGCAATTTAGAGTAGCCAGTTGACCTAATCTGCATGTCTTTGGACTGTGGGAGGAAACCGGAGCACCCGGAGG